>JXOV01005870.1:14103-24245 GCA_001014945.1 Clogmia albipunctata
AGCGAAATGTCGCAAAACCCGTTGGTTGAGGTTGCGACCCCCCATGTTCCTTACAGGAATTGAAAGGGAAAATTTATTTTATATTATGCTCTGTTCCATACACTATACCTTCGTTGCTTATAAATTTAATACATATTTCAATTGTGGACAGGGATATAACATTCCTAAATTAAAATGAAGTCAATTAAACTAGTGTTTCGGTTTCGCAATTTTGATTGTAGTCTCTTATGCTTTAAGCCTTCATCACATTGTAAGAATAGGTTCAGCTATAAAAAATTATATGGTTAATTTTTTTGTGTATGTGCATGAAATTGATAGTATGACATTCAAATTTGCTTGTTAAAATCGTTATTATAGCACAAGTGTTTTTTTTTATTATTTATGTGTGACCTCTGTAAACGAAATTCGTCACTTTATATAAAAAATTACTTTGATACTGGAGGTTTTACTGTAAAATATTGACAAATTTTGACGAATACTCTGAAATTACAGTTATGGATTTTTAAATTTAAAAATTCTGTTTCGAATCAACATTTTGTTTTGAAATAGAAACATCAANTATGTGTGACCTCTGTAAACGAAATTCGTCACTTTATATAAAAAATTACTTTGATACTGGAGGTTTTACTGTAAAATATTGACAAATTTTGACGAATACTCTGAAATTACAGTTATGGATTTTTAAATTTAAAAATTCTGTTTCGAATCAACATTTTGTTTTGAAATAGAAACATCAACAACAACGAATACTATTATCCAAATATAAGAATTTGTGTCAAAGTTTAGGAATGCTCTATCCCGTTTCCGTATTGAGCAACAAAGCTAGGTATAGTGTGTGGAAAAGAGCAACATATATTTCAATAAGAATTTAAAGAATTTTTAAGATTTTGTGTTAATTTATTTAAAAATGCATAAAATTTGGTATAAAACACGGACGATAAGCATTATTAAACACTCGGGCCTTATCGACATNCTTTAATGTGTTAAAACAACCCTTGTGTTTAATAATGTCTTAACTTATCGACCTTGTTGTATAAATAAATAACTATTATCGGTTTGTTGTATAAAATTGGGCATTCAATTTTCATGCATTAATGATATGTTTATCTCATAAATAATGTAAATAAGTTGACGATTGTCCTATTCAAAGTTATATTTGGAGCTTTGCCACGTGATAAAAATAATAAATCGTCTCACCTCCTCCTGTTTTTTTTTGCCTGTCATATTTGCAATTTCAACAACAAAACCGTAATGGAAAATGGCAATCTGAATATTGATACCTAATATACATTTTGTATGAGTTCACACACACACAGAGTTTTATGTTATTTTTAAAAGCAGGATTCGGGACCTTTGAAACATGTACAGTTCCTTCGTGTGGGGGAGTAATATTTTTTAAAGATGGAGGCGGCGGACTTTGACAATTTATCTTAATGTCAACAAATTGCCTAAAATGGAAAATGGGCGATTTATATAAACTTTTTCAATAAATATGTATGGCATTATTGAATATGATCGAAAAAGGGGTTGTTGGCTGGATAAATTTGTTGTTGTTTATGGTTAGATTTCTGCAATGAATATATTTTTTATTACATATACGCACGAGGAAGCCCTCTGCTTATTTGTCGGTCTGTTTATATTTATTCGGTGCGCAAATAAATGTTTCGACAATTCAATTTGTTTGGCATTTCATTAGTATTTGTCTGATAAACCGATAAACATCAATCAATTTGTACATATTTAGCAAGGGCAATAAATGAAAAATTATTTGTATTAACCAGAAAACAACAACACAATTTATGAACATGCTTTATATTAAAGTATTATCTTATACATTTTGTATATTGATGATTGTGGTAACATTTTGTAAAACACCTTTAAACTTCGTCCTTCATTCAGAAGAAAATATAAACAATTTCTCAAATTTAACGATTTTTAAGACTTAAATCTTTTTCGAGTTTGCATATTAATATTAAAATCGTATTCCTTAAAAGCAAAATCTGTATCCAGTTTTCTTTTCGTAATTTATTAGCTGAATATGTTTTATGTCAGTTTTTAATTTGAAATCCTGTTGAATTGAGCAAGTTTTGATTCGTCTCAAGTTGTGCCACTGGAAATAGAAAGTGAGGATAAAATTCGGGGAGTAGACGAAGCACAGTTTCATCCTTAAATTGAATCTATATGACGCAACTTGAGCTTGATATTTTAGATGCTGCAGAAATTTTCATGAATAGAAGCTTGGAAAATTTAATTATTGGTTCTGCCGTTGAGACTTGTATTCTCATCTTACTCATCGTCTCAGCATATTTGTCTGAATGAAGAAGTGCTTGGCTAATTGAATTTGCAACTTGACTTTGAAGTTTTACTTAATTTCTAACGAAAACAACGAATTCTTTAGCTACCAAAATGGCATGGTGCAAATTTAATTAAATTATGATTTGACTAATTAATTGATGGAATCTATTATGTAGAACAATATTGATTAATTGTATATTTCTCTTTTCGTTTTTCAGAGTTTGCAGTGTGTGTGCCCCAATATGTTGAAAGTGATGACGGAGGCTGTGCTGAGAAGAGACATTAGTCAAAATGCTTCGCATTTGGACCTGTAGCGTGGCAGATTCTTTTGTTTTACGGGTGTTTGGTGTGCGAAAACATGGCAAGTGGCGATAAATCAATGTATGGATCGCGGAAATCATAAATCACAAATAACTTTGGCGAGTGGACTATAAATTTGGGTGAATTTAATTAGCTGTCTTTTATCGACAGATTTAACAAACCACAGCGCTGCCAATAAATTGAAAGACATTGGAGAATTAAATGAACATTTTAAATACGGCTTCATAACATTGAATTGTCGTTCGGTGTGTAGAATCGGAATCACGTATTCCAGTTCGTGAGTAGGATTCGAGAAGCAACAGAGGCTCCTCTTTCCTCCCATAAAGCATCAGCATAACAATAATTGGGAATCGTGTCTCTGTAAATGAAAGCGCTTGTGTGCTCTTCAATTAAATCGTTCTGTTCCCTTTATGAAATGCATCACACAATTTAGCGGGACACGTTCGGAGGGAGAGTAGGTAGGTGTTTTCGCTGAAGAGGAGATCTCTGGGTACAATTTAATTTGTAAACCCCTCTACAAATGAAAGCTCTGTATGAATTTTATCAAATTAACCCAATGTAAGAAGAAGAGGGGGTAAAGAATTGTAAAACTTCCAAGCTTAAATAAAATTCTACTTTGTAAAAAGGAGTGTCTAGAACAAGATTGCCACTCAACAGCAGAACAGCGTTATCAGTGAAGACCGTATGTGGAGAAGGGCAAAAAGAGAAGACGGCGAAGACGTGTCTCAAACTCGTAATTGTCGCCCAGCATCTAGTCGTGCCGCAATAAAATAATTAAAACAGCCATTTGAACTTGTCGCGTTACCGATACGTGAATTTAATTGTTAATTTCGTCATTATTCATTCTGTCTCTAATTTAAATATATCACTCTGAATAAATGTGAGGGGGTGTGTGTGTTTGTTGCAACGCTTTTAGCCAGAGCAGTATTTTACCGAAATGAGAATCAATTCGGCCGAGCAGCAATCGGTTATTGAAAGAGGACCATATCACTTGATCTATGATTAAAGCACTGACCATTACTGAATGTTCAGAAAATGTGAATTGCGTTTTTGCAATATAAACAGTAGATGTGTGTTCACGGTGGAAAAAGTGTTAACAGAACTACGGCATTATGATTGGAAACGGGAAGGTGTCCCTACCGACATCGTCCTCTGAATCGACGGCCTCATGGTCTAATTTAAAGTGCTATCTAATATATAAGTTTGGTAGTGTCAATATTAAACGGTGGATTTTGGGATTGGTCCTGCTGACCCTCTTCTCAATGGTCTGCTACACAAGGGTCATAGACTCGCCTTTTCCTACGTAAGTTTTAACAAATATTTGAATTTTTTTCTATTATTAAAGTTGAAGACAATTAGGATCACAAAATCCTTTTAACTGATGAATTTAATTAATGATATTCATTATGTTAATATTTAATTGCATTAAATAATTTATTAAATTTTGAATATTTAAATATTTCAAGATAAACAAATTGCCCGTTACTTTGATCTTGAGAGCAAAAATGTCTTTGATTTTATTATATCTTAATTATTAAATATGTTGATTTTTCAATTGAATTAATTATATTCAATTAATTTTATTTTAGATTTATTCACCGAGATACCAGGCCATCTCCATTAATCCATTGTCGATTATTCAATAATGGGAAGTCATCTTTAGACGCCTCAGCAGCTCCAGACCATAGATCTGAGGCACGATTGAGAATCGACCCCAAGGTTTTGGTATTTGTTGAGACGACCTATTCGAGGCTAGGACGTGATATTGCCGAGCTCCTAGTTTATAATCGTATGAAGTGAGTTCATTTATTGGGTATATTTTAACTTTATTTACTCATTTAAAGAGGGCAAAACTCGATAGAGCATTCCACTAACCGAAAATCTATTGGAAATTTGTAACAAAATGATACCCCCTTTCCAAAATGAATTTGAATACTCGTATTTTGCATGGTTTTGCAATGTAATAATGTGTTTTGTTTGTTTTCACATTGATTGTTTGTATTTTTTTAACAATAACAATTTCATTAAATTTGCGAATATATTATAATTGTTATAGTAAAACATACCTTAAAGTTACAAGTTTATATTTATGTAACATGTGCAAAACCATTTCCAATTACAAAATTCCCCATGTTAAATTGTTTTATATAGAGTATTGTGATTTTTGGGATAGTAAACATATAAAATATCCAAAATGGGATACTGCGTAAACTATTGAACTCGTGTGAGTATGTAATCAATGGCCGATGAGCAGATTGACAGGGAAATGGCGAAACCATTGAATATTGAATAAAGTCACATATTAATTGGATCCAATTAGAGATTATGTGCATCAAATGGTGAGCCATGTTGGTTTAGAGATCAATAATTCATTGTTATCGGATAATTTATGCCAAACCATTTACCGGATTTTATGGGCTAAATACAATTGGGGGGCTAATACGGTTTTTCTTCGGTTCTCATAGAACTGTTTGATTAAATGAAGAAATGGAACACAAATAATCGCTTACAGTTTTTCTGGTTTTACCTTTAGTTGTAATAAAATATATATGTTTTTGTTACAAAGAGAGCTTAATTGACTATTGAGCGCTGCCTCGAAATACTCTATATACTGTAAAAGCTTAATATATCTTTTTCATAAAAGAACACAACCGAATTTCACGTTTCAAATAAAATCCTAAAGATTTTTAAAAGCTTCACGATTAACTTTTTTCTGTTTTCGAACAAGAATATGTTTAAATTTGAAAGCTTGGCTATGACATTTCACAGTAAATATTTAATTATATAATTGTCTATGTAAAATAATCCTATTTCCATTGAGAAAAACGATTGGTGATAGTAATAAAGTAATGGGAATCATTAATTTTTTTCAATTGATATAAAGTGAACAAAGTGGAATTCTATGTAGCGAACTATTTATCATTTTGAGCTGGCGCGGTGGAATCGTGAATGTATAAATAAAGCCTCATTCACCCCTTGTTCCAATGTGGTGCGCTCTAGTCATTTATCTTGGACGAAGGGAGTTTCAGTGGCGAACAGCAGGAAGGTTGCGATCCGTTTACCCCAACCACTGGCTCTCCATCACCATCTTTACGTGCCTGCCTACAGTGTCTGGTTTTTATTGTCCTGCTTATTAATTTGCATGGCGAAAGTTTTAGCATTTATCCCTTGAATATGTATGCCTGGTTGAGAAATAACAATCAATCTGAGTTTTTTTTCTGGTACCATCCCTATTGGACTTTTCGCTTTATTTACGATACTGTTCCGTTTTTGTGACAGTTTTATGGAGAATCGGTGCTAAAGCTTAGAAATTGAAGAAACGGGATAATCACAAAAACGAAAACCGCAAAATTCTCCAACATAAAATGGGAACCATTTATCGTTTGTAGTGGAATATTTTGGAATTTGCATTTTACATTTGCGGTTTATGATTCAGGGCTAGGCACCAAAATAAATTTTATGTTTATAGTTATTGTAAAAAATTATGTGAAGTATTTGATTACTAATGGTCAAACTGTTGATGTTTAGTTGTATTGTGGTGAAGAAAAATGAAATTACAATCTTTTTTTCGCCATTTTAAGTGAAACGTATATAGATAATATCCTTTTCATAGATATTTATTTTAATTATATAATATATACGAATGTTTTTTTACTTCAACCAAATTGAGATTTGTTTTACAAGGATGTAAAATAAGATATTTTTCTGTTTTTAATGAAAACCAAGTCGATGTCAAGTTTTTAATCTTTTTCTATTTAGAAAATAGACCACGACATATTTTGTTTTTGCAATCCTTTTCAAACACGCTAAAAATTTATGACTAATCTCAACCACTTAGATATGGCCTGGATAAAAAAATGTTATTAGAAAACAATCTTAAATTTCGACATGGAGCCATTAGTAAATTATAAATATTTTTGTACAATTCAGTTAGGTAAAATGCTCGATTTGCGTGCGGCAAAGTGGTACTTTACCGCCCTTGTGCGGTAAAATCTGTCAAAAGGAACAAAATTTGAATGACTGCTAAATATGAAAAAAATCTAGATATCTTTAAAATTATAATAGACACTTCAAGTAATGTTGACATTTATTTCATAAAAAGGTACAAAATTTTCAAGCATACACAAAATTATTCTTCTATTTGAAAATCTAACCAAACTTAGGCCAGAAAAAATCGTACGTATAATCCAAAATCTTTGCGTATTTCCGTATTTATTCTTCCTAGGACCTAGACGATAAAAAAATATGAGCTAATACGATAATTCTAGTAATATTCATTTAAAATGCAAAATTTGATCCAATTATTCCGTTTGTGAAAAAGTCTTCTCTGCTTAGATTTTCAATTTGTAGCACTAAATAACATAGTATATTACATTTTATCAAGAGAGTACATTTGATAAGTGATGTACATTACTTTCAAACAGTTATTCATTGAAATTACTTTACATTTGAATGAAATTTATGTTTGACATATTTGGTCTCCCTAGATTGATTTCTGATTTTTTATAACAACTTATTACAGCCTCATGACAGTTATAACACAAAATTTAAATATAAATATTAATTTTTATTCGCAAAAATAGCACTGAATTGCACAAAACGTAGTACGCAACAATAGCTACAAACAATGCTACTTTTGGAAGTCGAGGTCCAAGTTTGATAATGGAACGAGACTTTATATGATTCATTACCTACACTTGCGTAAACTACTATTCTGTCAATACTGAAAAAAGTAATACTTTTTACTAAAATTACATTTATTAGATTGCAAATTTAAATGTTATAATTTTTTAATTAAAGATATTTTTAAACATTCAAATATATAAAATAAGCTAACGTTACTTACGAGTAAATACGGTATTGATAATATTGCAAAACATGTTTAGACTTTTTTTCAATATTAATTAAACTATTTGTATTTTGTGCAGATACAAAGTGGAGGTGGCGGGGAAGAGTTTGCCGGTTCTGACCAATTTGGACAAGGGGCGATATGGAGTGATTGTTTTCGAGAACTACGACAAGTACTTGCACATGGACAAGTGGAATCGTGAGTTGTTGGACAAGTATTGTCGCGAATATTCGGTAGGAATTGTGGGATTCATCAGTCCGAGTGAAGAGACACTTGTGGGGGCGCAGCTAAAGGGATTTCCTCTGTACATTCACACAAATTTGAGGCTGAGGGATGCCAGCTTGAATGCGGCCTCTTCGATTCTGCGGTTAACGAGGGCGGGGGATACTGCCTGGGGCCAGTTACCGGGCAGCGATTGGGCCGTCTTCAGGCACAACCATTCCACGTACGAGCCGCTGGAGTGGGCCCAGAAGAACAATTTCGATTATTATACGTCTGATAATCATATTCAGCCGCCACAAGCCACTGTGATACAAGACCATGGGAAATTCGATGGAATTCAGCGGGTGTTGTTCGGTTCGGGTTTACGGTTCTGGTTGCATCGGCTGTTGTTCCTCGACTCGTTATCGTATCTAAGCCACGGCCAATTGAGTTTAAGCTTGGAGCGAATGATTTTGGTGGACGTGGATGATATTTTCGTGGGTGAAAAGGGGACCAGATTGAAGCCAGACGATGTGGAAGCGTTGATTGCGGCGCAGAGCAGGATCGAGCGCCTCGTGCCCGGATTTAAATTCAATTTGGGATTCTCCGGAAAGTATTTCCACCACGGGAATTATGATGAGAATCTGGGTGACGACCTGCTGTTGCAAAACGTGGACGAGTTCAACTGGTTCTCGCACATGTGGAATCATCAGCAACCCCATTTATACGACAATTTGACGCATCTTATGTCGGATATGAATTTGAATAAAGAGTTTGCCAAAGAGAGGGGAATCCCGGTGAATTCGGGGTATTCAGTCTCCCCACACCATTCAGGTGTTTATCCAGCGCACGAGATCTTGTACATGGCGTGGAAGAAGGTGTGGGGTATAAAGGTGACGTCAACAGAAGAGTATCCTCATTTAAGGCCAGCAAGGCTGAGAAGAGGGTTCATTCACAGGAACATAATGGTTTTGCCAAGACAAACTTGTGGATTATTCACGCACACAATGTACATTGACCGGTACCCAGGAGGGAGGGAGAAGCTGGACGAATCAATCCAGGGCGGAGAGTTATTTCAAACCATTGTATATAATCCCATCAATATTTTTATGACGCACATGTCGAATTATGGCAGCGATAGGTTAGCTTTGTACACCTTTGAGTCGGTGATAAAGTTCATCCAGTGCTGGACTAACCTAAAATTGACTTCAACACCCCCTCTTCAACTGGCCGAGTATTATTTCAAGCTGCATCCCGAAGAGGTGGACCCGGTTTGGGGCAATCCATGCGACGATCCAAGGCACAAAAAGATCTGGTCAGGGACTAAAGTGTGTGATTCACTGCCCCAGTTTCTAGTGGTGGGACCACAGAAAACTGGAACAACGGCTCTCTATACGTTCCTCAGTATGCATCCAAGTATAGCCAGTAATTTACCAAGTCCCGACACATTTGAGGAGATTCAATTCTTCAATGGAAACAATTACTACAGAGGCTTGAACTGGTATATGAATTTCTTCCCGGTGCAATCGAACAAGACCAGCAAATACATGTTTGAGAAATCGGCCACGTATTTCGACGGGGATTTGGTGCCGAAACGAGCTCACGCTCTCCTCCCACACGCCAAGATTATAGTGATTCTGATATCGCCAGCGAAACGAGCCTACTCCTGGTATCAGCACACGAAAGCCCACGGGGATGTTATTGCCAATAATTACAGCTTTTATCAGGTAAATGTTATTTTTTATCACTTTGCAACATAATGAAAGTATGTTCACATTCTGTTTTATTACGTACTCATAATTGTATTAAATTGATTTTGGAATATTTTGATTTGATTTCATTTTTTAAAATTTCAATCATTTTATTATAAATTCTATATTTTTGTGAATGAATGCATAACAAGGATATCTTAATCACCTTTAAATTCCGTTTCTCGTTAACTTTTCTCTAAAAATATTTTAAATCAATTTATTGAATTTATTATGAATTAATTATTTGTTAAAACATTTTAATATTTGTATTTATTTTGAAATGTGTAATTCAATGCGTACCTATTTCAGTTATACAGTGGTGTGTAATGATGAGTATATCGCACTTGTTATATAAATAACGATTATGAAGGAAATAAAATAATTTTGGGGGCATAGAAAGTTATGATATTTGTTGGTCATGGGGAATAATAATCACGAAAAATAACAATAAAATTTTATGTGTTCAGGTAATAACGGCAAATGAGGGTGCCCCCAGAGCGTTAAAGGATCTCCGTAATCGGTGCCTGAATCCGGGTAAATACGCTCAGCATATGGAGCGCTGGCTGGGTTATTACACTCCACAGCAGCTTCACATAATCGATGGTGAACAATTGAAGAATAATCCGGTGGAGGTGATGAGTGACCTGCAACGATTCCTGAAAATAGCGCCCCATTTTGACTATTCGAATCATTTGCGATACGACGAGAAGAAGGGCTTTTATTGT
>JXOV01005870.1:24424-34861 GCA_001014945.1 Clogmia albipunctata
GTCGAGGAATAAATGTTTGGGCAAATCGAAGGGGAGGGATTATCCGCCGATGGATGAGAAAAGCCAGAAAATGCTCCAAAGGTATTTGCATGGATTGGAATTAAAAGTTTAACGTCATTGGAATGGTTATTAAATCTAAGCTTTTCTCGTTCTAATCTGATTTAGGTATTACCTCAGTCACAATACGGCGCTGGTGAAGCTGCTGAAGAAGCTGGGCTCTCGTCCCATTCCGCAGTGGCTCAAAGATGACCTGTCAAATAACATTTAATTGGAGATGGGACGGGGAGCGTAGAGGCGTAGGCGACCACAATACAAAACAGGGTATTCAGCTCGGGATAGGTTATTATTGTTTTAAATAATGAACCTGGGTTAAGTTTTTTTTTGTGAAGAGAGAAAAAGAGGACCTCCTTTGTTGAAGTAATTATTTAGATTATAAGAAAAACAGCTTCCAAATAATTTTACAAATTTCTTGGCAAAAGGCAATAGCAAAACACAAATAAATTATTCAATTTTCTGTTCATTCCAGAAGAGCTGTAGTAAAGGAGACAGATAAGCAATACTATCATTGCCATGTACTTAATCATTCGATATTGAATAGAATCAATTTATTGGCTAAATTTCTAGATTTTCATTTCAATAGGTCTAAATCCTGAAAGTCTTTGCATCAATAATTAAGTTCCAGTACCTTGCTACCACACTGTCTCTCTTCGTTCAATGGGTATTTTGAGTTGATTGAAAACGATATACTTGTTTTCTGTGTTTGGCATTACATCAAAAGAAATGATTTTGGGAACGTTGTCAATAAATCACATATCGAATAATCGATAAATCCTAGATCATAGGTTAAGCTCTGAAGAATACATTAGATATAAACGTGATATCGTCAGCAATGTGCCATTTTAGTTTGTGTAAAAAGTCTTAATTGGGTCGACTGGATCTCGAGCAAAGAAACAATTGAAAAAAGGAAACGGAACAAAAGGAAATCCTTAAAATACAAAATTATTGATTGCATATATTGTAACAGGTGTATTATTCAATTCAGTTATTAGCATATAATCGATGTAAAGTGTAGTATATAATTTTTTAATTAAGTGTGTCTGTTGTTATTTATTAAACGGCGGTTTTCTAGTAATCGCCTGAAAACGATTATGACGCCCTGAATGTAAATAATACCGTAATTATATTGACTAATCAATAACTTCTATCATTATAGCTAATAGTCTTAATGGATGTAAATTATTGTAAAAATAAAACATAAATTAAGGATATTATCAATTAAAAGAGATTATACATAACTTTATCAACAGCAGCTACGGAGCAGAGGGCGTGTTGATTTGTATCAAGTTTATTGAAAACATTTTCAGACAATAAAATTTAAAAAAATATCTAAACTTGACTATTGTTACTTTTCACAAAACTACTTTTAATCATAGCAACTCCACGTTGAGGTAATTGACAATCAGTGTTTGGAAATTGTTTTTAAAGAAGGATTTTTGAAATCTTAACTCTTTATTTACTACCAATTTATGGTTTTCTTTAGTGCCAGGAATGTGTAATTCCTATAGAGAAATATCATTTTTTGAAAACCTACTCAAAATTAATCTTCTGTGTGATACGTTTCGGACTAGAAACTTTCAAAAATCGTTGCAATGTGACCACTCCATTCGAAATCAAATGCTAACTAGACAGAGCTCAGATTCGATTTTTGGTGAGGAGAGAGAAGCAAGGATCAGTGAGGGGCCACCACATCACTATATCTGTGACTGTGGTTTTCGAGGTTTGCCTAACCAGCAGTGGGTGGGTCAGAGTCAGAATGACAGAAAGAGAATGGAAATTAATAGACATCTTTTGGATCATGGCCGAACCCCCTCCTTTTCTGGCTTTCATGAAAGTACATCCTCTTGCTCTTACTCGAGTCCAAGTTTCATCTTTAATGCAAAGGGTGTACCAATTCCGCGATGCCAATTTAACATGGTTGGACACGATGCCTGTAAACATTATTCAAGCAACCTGACCACATCCTCTTCCAGTTTCAACGAATTATCATCCCAATGTAAAACTATTCTTTTACCAATTTAAATTGCTGTCATATTTTTCTATTACAGATTCCCAAATTACGCAAGAACTCATAGAACTTACACGGGTTACCATAAGCAAAATGAAACTCCTTGAATCCGAATTGGCCGTCAGCAAGTGCAAATGATTGAATTAGAAATTAATGATAATTGTATTTGGCCTAATAATAAATTTCATACTTGTATTTAAATTCCATGTTAAGTCAGACAAAATATACTGTTTTGTATAAAATTTTGAACTTTGTGTTTATTAAAACAAAATGTGTCCATGAAACTTAAAGGATGGACGGTTTCGTAGTTTTAGGGTTCTGTTTTGGTGACGAAATCTCCTGTTCAAAAAACATTTAAGCTATATACAGTGGACGACTCTGGGACCGGAATAATTTGATCCTATTAATCGATTGGCCCTTTTAAGCGATTAGTCAATAAAAGCTAGGATTTAATCTGTTTGTAAAGATTTTTAATTATGTACGCGTATATATATTCATATGTGCTTGGAAAAGTGTATTTATTAAATAATAATTGTTCAATATAGGTTTATTTTGTAAAATTTTAAAATAATTCAATCGTTAATTTCGTGTTTTGTCAACCAAACAAATTTGAGCGTTAATTCTCACCCGGTAAAAACGAACGAAAAGAAATGTGTATAAGAACACGGAATGAATTTAGCAATCTATCTACAATTAAATATGATTCTGTATGCAGTTATGAATTTATTGACGACCAAAAAATTTACAACAGAGAGACATGTAAACTATTGCGGTGTCATCAAATCGACGAACACAAACATGTGAGGAGAGATTTTTTGCGGTTTTTCCTACTCTTTTCACTATTTCAGTAAATAAGCGTAGAGCACATGGTTAAGATTGGTGTGAATAAAAGTATACAAAAGACTGAGTTGTCGTCACTTGCACTTGTTCTTGCAACTCTTTGTAGTAGTGGTCTTCGCCACAGAATGACCCTATAAAGCGATGGGTTTGGCTCCATTAAGCGATGAATTTTTTATGTATTAATATGCGGCCGATCCGTTTTTAGGCATTTTCGCCCGATAAAGCGATTGTTCCTATTAACCGTGGTCTTAATAAGCGACGTCCACTGTACTAATTACATCATCGCAAAAATGATTTGTAAACTAACTACTTAAAAATTTATTTATCCATTATTTGATAATTTATCTTAAATTTTATATTCGTAAACTTATAAAATCATTTTCAGGGATTAACTTGAATAACTTTTCTTAAATTTGGCAAAAAAACGAAACGGTTTTAACAGACTAGCACTTTAAATTAATAATAATTTTAAATGTTAATAATCTTTAAATAAATTGAATATTATAATATTTGAATATAGAAAATATAAAAAGACACTAAGGAGAAATACGAATCAGCAGGGTGGCAGATTTTAAAGGTTAAGTGTGGCTCGGAACACTGTCCAAATTGTTCTGAAAAAAATTCAAATTTTAAAATGGCCATCTTCCAAATTGGATTGTTTATTTTTATTTATGTTTTAACATATAAAACCAAATACCTGTAAAATATGCACAAAACCCATAATTCTACTTTTCGATTTTGCAATAATATAATACTTATAACGTGTAGGAAGTGTTTTGAGAACCAGTCAAGGTAAGTATATTTTCTGGAGAAACTGGGAGCGGTATTTCATACCAATCATCTGGTAGACCTGCGTCCTTTCGTGCTGCATTTAGAGCGTGTCGTATAGCGAAGACGACAACTACTGCTAGACAAACTGGAGGCTCACCTGTCGCTTTGGACCGTAAAACTCCAAACGGATTAGAGCTTTTCTGAAGGAAAGTCACTCTAAAATCAATGGGAATGTCCTTGGCACCAGGCGGTTTATAGAGCCACGTTCGATTAGAGAGTAATTCTCCATTCTCTCTATTATAAACCAGATTCTCTGTCAACCAGTAGCCCAATCCCATCACAAAAGCTCCCTCCACCTGCCCGACATCGATTAACGGGGACATACTCTCTCCGGTGTCCTCCAAAATGTCAACCCGATGCAACAAAACATTCCCAGTTAGGACATCTAGTTCCACTTCGCACATGGCTACACCCCAAATGCTATAAGGCTTCACCTCGTTCATATTCCAGGTGTGTCGAGCAGATAAATCAATTAATTGGCCGTAACAAGCGCCAATAACTTGGGCCCAGGTTGCATCTTTCATTGTGTCTTTGACTGGTTTAATACGACGCATCAACTCTTCACAAGCTTTCATGACAGCCTAAAATTTAAAGAAGTCATTAACATACACTTTTTAATTATAAAATTAGAATGACATACATAAGCCACTGCCTGACTGGTTTGTGAACCACCTGTTGGGAATGAATTAGGACTTATAAAGTCAGTTGATGGCTTCACATTCACCAACTCCAGAGGAATTCCCAATATAAAAGCTGCCACTTGAGCTAAGAGAAAGTTTATTATTTTAAATTTCGAATTCACATTAAAAAATGTAAAATTTTATATTTGTAAATATAATACATATGTGGTTTATCAGCTTCTACTGTATTTTAAAATCAATTTCTCTGCTTTCATTGACAAAAATATTAGATTTTTACATTCTATTATAATACCTGCTTTAGTGTTCATTCCTTGGCCGATTTCAATGCCACCATGGGAAATACAGACACTTCCATCACTGTGATATATCGTAACGATGGCAGTAAATGAGCCAAAATAGTTAAGACCGTACTTCATTGGGACGGCCGAAATTCCTTTCTTTTTCCATCGGTTGGCATTGTTAAAATCATCAATAGCCTTTTTCCTTTCATCAAAGTTATTGTCTTTTAGGAATTTTCGGAACATGTCTGGCATAATTGTGGTCTGGTCCATATTTTCGAGTCGAACTTGATTTGGATCAGCTTTACAGGCAGTTGCTACGTGCTCCATAATATTTTCAATCATGGCGATGGCTTCCACATCTCCAGGCGCTCTTGTAAAAGCACTACTCGGGGCGTCTGTCCTCACCTTGTTCGCTTTATTTGTCCATCCCAGAAAAGCCTCTTGAATGTTATAAGTCACATCTTCATTTAAGGAGCAGCCAAAATCGGAAAAGTATTCATTATTAAGTGCATGAATTAGGCCATTTTGATCTACTTTCACTTTGTAATTGTTCATGCAAGGGTTCCTCTTCCCAATGGCATTCATCATTTGCTCAATGGACATAACAAAACGGACTTTTTTCTTCAAGTGGTAACAGGCTAATGCACAAGCGCAGGCAATTTGAATGGATCGACTAATCTTGGCGCCATAAGCTCCTCCGACACGTCGCACTTCAACTGAGAAAATGTTTGCAGGGAGATTTAACATGTCTGCTACCGCAACTTGGGTTGCATCGATCCATTGAGTTGCAGAATGAATTTCCATTCCCTCTTCTGCTGGAATACAGATTGTTGTCTGTGGCTCCATTGTAAAATGGTACTGCGGACCAACTTCAAAATTTCCATTGATCTCCATATCCGCTTCAATGTCTATAAGGGAATTGATTTTTTATTCTCAGGTTCAAGTAAAGTAACATATAATCGTAATATCATCATGTAAATATTTAAATACGTTTATTAAAGTAACTTGTTTAAACTTGTAAGATAATGTTAATAAATTAGCTTTTTCTACTAAGATAATGTATCAGTATCCATTTCTTGTGACTCCGCTTTAAAGAAATAATAATATTAAAATTATATTTGTACACAAAACCAATACTAATGCAAGATGGCGAACGTCTCAATACACTTAAAGCAGTTAGTTTAAAACAGAGTTTGAAACAGAGTTGAAAACAGAGTTGAAACAAAGCAAACTGTTCTTTTTTGTATGAATTTAGCTTGCTGCCCTTCTACGTGTCGCGCGACTAATAACTGCCACTATTAGCGGCAAACCGTTTATTGTGGTGGAGTTTTAATAAACTATGGTCGGTTATGGTGAAATAACCTACAGAAAATTTAAGTTTATTAACAATGCGAAAGTGATGAATAAGAGAAGGTCCAAGAAAAACCTTTACCTATCGGTTTTATTCTATCTTGACTGCATAATTGTTAACGCAATTTACAAACAATTTTTATTCTGATTTATCTATTTTGTTGTTTTAAAAACTACCAAAAACGAATATGCTCTGCTCTGTTTGTCACATCTCTTTAATGTCACTATATACGGATTCGACTTAAATAGTGACTCCTGACAATATGTAATTTAAGTGCATATAGACCAGGGGTTCCCAAACTTTTTCAGTCCGCGGCGCCCTTGCAAATGTAAAATATTGCCACGGCGCCCCTATATCAACGGTCTGGAGGAACAAGGACGCAAATGCAAAAATTGCAATTTCACAGGAGAATTTTACAAAAAAAAATCGACAGCCACTGATCAAACTTTTATATCGATTAAACAGCATAAAAAACTGTTCTACAGTGATCTCTTCAATGCGACATTGCTCTGGTCAATTATTCAACAATATGACGAAATACACATATTAAAAACAAAAGTACAATTCCGATTTTGTTGAAATTTAGGCAGTGACTGTTCTAAACGATAAATCGATCCTCTTCTGATATTGACAACATCGGTCATGGAATCTAGAGAATAATCAGTCGGCTATCGAAACTGATATATTGAATTTGGGGAAACTTCCCACTGTGACGGTCCTTAGTGAAGCTACGGTCCTTGTTCTCATGTGTGAAGGACATGCTTCTAATTAGGTCCATGTACTTAGTTGCATTTGACAAACTTTAATAGAATTATGACAGATACTCGTAGCTAGGATGATTTACGTACAGTTTTTTTGAAATAATAATTTAATTCTTTAGCAAGGGTAATTTGTAGATTTAAAATTGTTGTATTTTCGTTAATTTCAAATGCAACACTTTCATTGCGTAATTACTTGTTCTGGTTCCGGATTTACAAGCATTAAGGGTAATCCCAATACCATTTATTTTCGAATTTTAGATTTCGAAACATTAAAAGCGAATTTATATTTTAATTTGATTAAAATCATAATACTAAATCATAAAATAATATGGACATAAGATATCTTACCGTCCCAATACATATAGCTCTCTGTTTGAATTTGTGAGAAAATACGCTCTTCGATCTTAGCTTCTAGTACGGCTTTAGTATCGCTATAAATCTTTACTTGTTCCCCTTTTTCATAAACAATCTTTACAAGGTTAGTTGCTTGTAGGGCTAAGTCCATAGATTTTGCCACAATAACTCCAGCAGGTTGGCTATGAAATTTGACTTTATCTTGCACAAATATTTCCTCCACTTCTGCAATAAAAGCGGTCTTTGGGGATACAAAGGCGTTATTCCCAGGAATGTCCTTGGTTGTATAGAAAGCAACAACTCCGTCCAGTTTCTGAAAATAGTAATGAAAAATATAGACCAATATCAAACAAATACAATTAAAAATATACCATTGCTTCCGAGGTGTCGAAACTAATAATTTTTGAATGAACTTCTGTGGCCAAGACAAAAGCACACCACAAATCTTCAGGTGCGTGATGAATATCGTTCATGTATGTTGCCTCCCCACTGCATTGTCTCAGAGCTTCTATTTTCATGACGGGTTTAGTCAAAGGATAATTCTGGAATATATTTTATTAATTAGACATTTAACAATACGAGATAATGGATTAATACCTTTTCATAAGTGTCAAATGTCTGAGTTCCACTTGAGAGAGGTCGCTTCAGAAGTACACCACCAGATTGCATTTTATCATTTATTTTTACATCTGCTGGAGCCAAGTTCAAAATGCTTTTGTAAAACAGTCCAATGGCCAACTGCTTGCGAAATGCTGGAGACGGATCAGGAAGTACCCAATCTGGCTTTATTTCAACGTCCAGCATTTCAATAGCTTTTTGAAGAGTGTTATTATCAAATATATTATTTCCTTTTAAAAATGTCTCCAAAGTAGTTATGTGGGTGAACTGTAGGAAATATAAAATAACATCTTCTTTGAATATTTTGAAAAAATACACTGTTAGACTTACTTCAGGATTGATGCCACCAAAGCAAATTCTGCAGCTTTCAATATTTTTATAGTCCGAAGTAACGAATTTGAAAAGAAATCCTGCATTAACATAGGCATGAGTATTTTGGGTTCTTTGCATCATCTGCAAAAAAGAAAGCTTTTTAGTTTTAATATAAAGAAATAATTGCGAATAATACTTTATATGTTTTGAGCTTAAAGATACTTGAATCCAAAGCTGGAAGGGTGATTTGCAAAATCACTTTCTTATTCATGTCCTGCTTGAGAAATTCCATAATGGTAAACTTCTGTGAGCTGCTAACACCATCAACAATAGTGATTGTTGCTCCGATTGTCTCCATAGTTAAGAAAACGTCTGACGGAAATTCGTTATGTTGATGTTTGATGCTGAAATTTCCAGCAATTGTGCCTGTCTATAATTGTAAAATTCAACTTAAACAATTTTTAAAAGATTTAACAATAATTTATACATTGCGAATTGGAACGGTAGCGACAAGGTCCATATGGTTATATATCTCTTGGCAGTACTC
Organism: Clogmia albipunctata; assembly: GCA_001014945.1. Classification (NCBI taxonomy): domain Eukaryota; kingdom Metazoa; phylum Arthropoda; class Insecta; order Diptera; family Psychodidae; genus Clogmia; species Clogmia albipunctata. The sequence goes on from JXOV01005870.1 coordinate 33,026, forward strand.
AAACTTTGTTGGATTATTCTTAGAAGCTTGAATAAGAATGTCCATAAATTCGGTCAGAGTTGTATTTCCCCCAATTTCAATACTGTCTTCCTTTATAGAATTCATTCTCAATTCTGGAACATTATTCACATCGATAAAAACTTCAATGTCATTAGGACGCCTATAAACTCCATGAGCTGTATTTCCAGCTATCAGCATATACTTCTTAGTTCCAATAGTAGAGAAAATGGTAAAAATATCATCAAGAGCAGCTGCTTTTCTCCATTCCGATGTTGAATTGACCGAAAAACACTTTTTAATAATTTCTTTCGTGCAAGTTGTTGAGCAGCCAATTCCTGTTTTGGGACATGTTGGAACATCTTCAATGTCAGCACAAACAGATTTCAGTTTCTCGTCTGCATCAACAGCCAGTGATTTGAAGGCATCCAAAATGGGGCGATAGCCTGAAATATCATTTGTATAAAAAGTATTTTAAGAATGTTAGTTATATGAAATCAAGATACAGTAATAATTAAGTTGCGCTAAGTTCACGGGATAATAATAATATCTTAGTTTTATTTATATACAATAGCAGAATTGAAACAGAAACAAAATTTGGTTATGTTTTATGATAGAGAACTTAATTTTAAATTTGAGTTTAAAAATTCAATAGTTTTATGATAATTATGTTATATTATGTTTAAACTCGAGATCGTGAGATCACCCGGGCGGATATTTTCAGCGCTAAAAGTTTCTCCATTTGTGTATATCAATAACATTGTGAAATAATTCATTTCATAGCAAATTATAATGGCGAAAAATAATAAATAAAATGTGTGAAATAACCGAATCCCTTTGTAACTGGTCTAGGTGCTATTAATTGATAGATCATTGAATTTATATTTGTTTAAAGTATGTCACGTTTTGTCTTTTAATAGCATAAAATTTTTGGATTAAAATCAAATTTTTACCTGTGCAGCGACATATTTGACCACCAAAAGAGTTCTCGATTTCCTCCATTGTCAATTGTTGTTCCTTTTGTTCCAGAAGACTGTACATGTTCATGACCATGGCTGGAGAACAGAAACCACACTGACTGCCGCCAAACTGAGCCAATCGTTTCGTAATGAAATGATAGTTTTCGTCTTTCAACCCTTCTATAGTTCGTATTTCAGCTCCATCGCATGCCAGAATCGGGTACAGACAACTGTTGACTGCCATAGACTCCATTTTCTTGGTGGTTGGATTTATGCGCTTTAGATTCACAACACAAACGCCACATCCTCCCTCGAGGCACATGAATTTTGTGCCAATAAGGTTCATTCTTGTTCTAAGGAACGTGTTAAGAGACATATTTGCTCTAACATCTTGATCGTGTTCGGGGACTAAAAATAACCAAATAAAAAACATTTTTCAATAACAAACAAAACATAAATATGAAAACACAATAGAAGTTAAATTATTGGTATTTTCTAACAAAAACGATATTAACCGTAATAATCAGAGATTTTCAGTTTATTTTACAAAATACATTTAATATATAATTGATTATTTATAATAAAAATATTATAAATATTCAGTAAAATCTGTTTTATGTAATATAATAATTATTTAGTTTCATTATGTATTTTTTTTTAAATAAAACTAAATTTCTTTATTGCTGTATAAATTAATACAATTTGTCGACTAAAATTTTATATTATTCTTCTAATGATTGTAACTCAGTAATGTCCAAAACCATAGTGTCCCTAATCTTTTTCAGCGAAACGCACTGAAGATAAGCTCTTGACTCCTTGCTTATTCCTAAGGCCATTGCATGCCGTTTAAAGTGAGCCGTCACTCTTCCGTCCCAGCTTA
>JXOV01005876.1:5304-18688 GCA_001014945.1 Clogmia albipunctata
TAGTGTTGCAACAGAACTCTGCTTCCGCTTCCGCAACTGCAGAAGTTCCGCATATTTTTTCACTTCTGTTTCTGCTTCTGGTTCCGCAAACTTTATAATAGAACTCTTAACGGAAGCGGGGAGAAAGCGATGAGGAGCGGAGCTGGTTTAATATACGAAGAACATCGAAATAGGCTGAAGGTGAAAAAGCGGCCAAGTTAGTCTTTATTAAATATAACTTGCCCCTGTTTAATTTTGACTACTAAAGTACAAATTTAATAAAAAAAAATTTATTGTGAAATTGTGCTTTTTTCATAGTGTTAACGCTTCCGTTAAGATTTACTTTTGACATCTGTTTCCGTTTCTGCTTCCGTTATGACAGTTCCGTTGCATCACTTGTATGAAGACTTTGTGAGGAATCTAATAATCTCTATAGTAACCAATTATGATTTAGGTTTAGTGGTACCGTTCTCGAATTTTACCTTAAAACAATAACCCCTTTGATTAAAATATATAAATTAGTATATACTGTCCTACCACTTCGATATTAGTATCCAGAGATAAAGAAGTCTATCGTGGGATCTCAAATCGTTGAACCAATAACAGAAAACTCTGCTGCAACATAAATGGGTGAGAAGATGAATACATCAACATAAACTGCAACAGAGAGACTGATCGGTTACACTGGTACTTCCAGTGGGGTAGGAGTGTCATGATGATTGCTCGATTCTAATGTGGCAACAAGGCGAGACCGAGAGCTAGCTAGAGACTGAACCAAGCATGCTAGGTGTGTGGTGAAGAAGCGGAAACGATTGACCATCTTCGCGAAAAGTACTGCCAAGAGTTTAGGCCATTATTGCGGCTTTTGGATGAATGAGGAAGCAGAGAAGACTGGATGAGGATAGTCCAGAAAAAAAGAGGAGAGAGGTTGCCCAGACAAAGTTAAATAACTGGTCAGTGGGGACTGGGTTGGAAAAGGATGGATGCACATAGTATGTAAAAAAAATGAAAAATGAAATACTAGATGTAGGATCAAAATTCGTGCTGTAATAACTTCTATTTCACCACTTGTATCGAAATATACTACAGAGGATGCCGCTTATAAAGGCCACTTTGGGATCGGAATAATTTGGCCCTATTAATTGATTGGCCCTTTTAGGCGATTGGTTAATAAAAGATTTGATCTGTAGGTAAAGATTTTTAAAATATGTACGAGTATGTATATACATTCATATGTGCTTGGAAAAGTGTATTTATTAAATAATAAATGTTCAATATATGTTTATCTTGTAAAATTGAATAATAATTCAATTGTCAATGACTTGTATTGTCTTGTCCAAAAAAATTGAGCGTTAATTCTCATCCGGTAATAATGAATGAATAAAAATGTATATTAGAAAACGGAATGAATTTAGCAATCTATTTAACAATTTAATATGATTCAGTATGTACTGAATATATTGATGATAAAAAAATTTACAACAGAGAGACGTGTAGACTATTCCGGTGTCATCAAATTGACAAACACAAACATGCGATTACATGATTTTTTTCTCGGTTTTTCCTCCTTTTGTTTTCACTCCTTCAGTTGATTAAATAAACATAGGGCACATGGTCAAGATTGTGTGAATAAAAGTAAACAAACGACTGAGTTGTCGTCACTTGCACTTGTTCTTGCAACTTTGTAGTAGTGATCTTGGCCACAGAACGGTCCTATAAAGCGATGGATTTGGCTCCATTAAGCGATAGATTTTTAATGTATTTATATGCGACCGATCCATTCCTAGGCATTTTGGCCTGATAAAGTCTCTATTAACCGTGGCCCTAATAAGCGGCGTCTATTGTATTAGCAAATTATTCACACAACTACTAATTAAACACACCAATTGTCATATCATTTTACTACTTAGGTTTTTTGATTAACAAGTTATAACTGTATATATCTTTGAATCTGTTTTGAATGATTTAAAAACAAATTCCTAATTGATTTTAAAAAAATTAAAATTGGTTGCAGAAAAGTTTGTATATTAACCTTTAAATTTTGTGGGATTGGCAATTAGTAAGGCCTAAGACTGAAAATTGCCAATGTAATTTCACGGTCATTGAACTCTGGAATTAAGGTATTTCCAACCGTAAACTAACTGAAACTGTGATTAATTACCGCCATGGAAACATAAATTAACCCCTTCAGGCCTATTGAAAATTTCCGGTATTTTGACGAAAAAGTTGCTGCCAATTCATTGAGAACTTTATCACAAAGATGTTAAAATTTGCTTTATACTTTAATTGATGAAGCAATTTTAGGAAATTAATTTATAAACTTTGATGTGCCATAAATTGGAATTCTTTGCGATAATTGAGTTAGAAAAATTCATGTCCAAACTTTAAATTTAATTCATGGGGATTGCAATAAAAGTCGTCGTCATGACTTGGCCTTTGGTACGGAAAATATTCACAGAACAGAAAGCTGAAGCTTATTTATTAACAAAGTCTGAAACTCGTTATTTGACATTTTTCAACTACTCGTATTTATTATAAAAGAAGTTGGTCAGGATCATTGTCAGTGCAATTTAAACATTCTTTTCAGAATGTAAATTCGATACGATAATAGATAATAATAATATATATAGATAATAATAATATGTTATTTGAAAACTTTAATATTGAAAATGTAGTCCTGTCCAGCGTTAAAAACGTGATTGAGTATCTGCGACATCTTTAACAACTTTAACAAATTTTAATTTTTTTTAAAATCTCTTTTGTGTATAATTCAGAAAAATACTTTCATAAGAACGAATATTTTCCATTATGCATTCCTACAAGAAATATTTCTAAATTCATTTGTTAGTATGTACGAGTATGATATATTAGTTAAGAAATGGAAAGTAAACATGTAAATTTTGTTCTTTACTTATACTTTACATATATATCAGTGGCTCACGATAAATGTTCAAATTTAATTTAATTTTGATAAAATACAATCGGTTTGTGTTTGTGACTCTTTATTTTAAACCGATCTGGTGGAAGCTTTTTTAATACAAATAATTCATATTTTGCAAATGGTTCTTTAAAGCGAATTGAATTTTAAATTGAAATTTTGTCTTTAAAATAATGTGCACACATGATGCTGAAATGAGTCATCAATAAAATAATGACAGTTATAAGGTTTTCTAGTGAATCATCTTAAAATTTGAGTTTTATCAAAATTTAATTTTTAAATTATGTAATTGTGTGGTGTAAAAATATAACAAAAATTTCTTTGCCGTTCAAAGCGATTTGGCACAAATATTTTCTCGTTATTATGTTATTAGGCGAAGTAACTTAGCTAATAAACCTACTGAATTATTCGTTATTTATTTACCATACCTGAATTATTGTATATTTTTGATTGGGAAATTACTTTGTAGTTATGAAGAAGGTGTTTTAAAATTGTTTCCTATAAAAATAAGGTGAAATAAGATCTTAGCGAGTTTTAAACAATTTTAAACCGGAGTAGGGCTTAATTTCCAAATAAATTATGGTCTAAGCTGTTCCTGTACAACTATTGTATGGCAAACTGATATGTACCACTTTGAATTCCCTATATGAAAATACAATTATTTCCCCATTTGCTCTTCCTCTGTCAAACTTTTGCTCTGCTTGTACATGAAAATACAAGTAATTCTTCCCTATTTTCTGCCCCAAAATGAAGTTTTCTTCGTGCCAACTCTGAACTTAAATTATAAAATCAAAATAAAAACAAAATTTCAAGTTTGTTTGTCCTAAGCAGTTCCAAAAAGCAGTATAGTTCGGGGGGCCGGTTGGGTCCCTCCTTCGGTTGAAGCGGGACTGCGGAAAGGATTTCCGCTCCCAGAAGATGACGAAATGTACTAAAAATAAACTTATACTCTAAACCAAGTGAATCTCTCATTAGAAATTAATTATTGTAAAATTAAATACTGTCGTTATTTATTTTCGATAAAACAGATAAATTTAGAATTGCAAAGTATTATATTTAATATAATTCAGAAAACAAAAGTAATTTAAAAGTTAACTTTACGTTATTTATTTTAATGAAAAAATGCCATAAGAAAGAAAATTGAACCATCACTTACAAAAAATAAATGAAAGAAATAGAGTAAAATTTTGATATATGATGCGAGGAAAATAAACACAGCACGTGTGGCTTTCTCCGCTTCAAACGGAAAAACATATTCTTTAATCAAGTCAGCCACGTTTTGTTTTGATCAATACTTTGCACACTTACAATTCAAGGGTTTCCCTTTTGGAAATTATTCCAAAAATGTGCCTTTTGAGAATAACTGGCAAGTTGAGTATGAATCAATTTTCCTAATCCCCAGTCAGTGGAAAATGCTCGTGTAGAAGATGCTAAAAAACAAAAGGCAAATCATAAACAAATTGAAAGGAACAGTCTTTTATAATTGAGTGTTTAATAATATTTATTAAGTTGATGTTAAACAATATACGTAACTATTTTGTTTTAAGCTTATGCTATTAGAATTCAATTAGACGTATAATTACATTATTTTGAGTCAATTGCAACAATTAGTTCAATGAACCCTTGTTGAAGAGCATAAAATACGTTAATAATAATCAAACCAATATAATGAATAAGAGAATTTAGGGTTTGTTTGGCATTACTATTGGTTGCTCATAACTGGGAATGTGAATTGAATAAAGAATAGGGATGTTATTTTGGGAAATTTTTTGTTCAATTAAATACTGAGCAATTTACAGCTACAATAGTTTTAAAAAAATGCTGCAAAGGATTAAACAGTCTTGCACAGTGTTAAAACCAGGGCTAATTAACAGTAAGGTTGTAGTAATCTGTGGTAGTAATACGACATTAATTGTAGTCATTAAGAGTAGTAGTAGTTAAATACGTGTAAGATCAACCTAAGACAGCACTCTTTGATTCTAATGTTCATTTTCCTAATTTTGATATAAAAAATACAGGTTTACATTAATTTATGCTTCAATAAAAAGTGAAACTTTTCTAAATGAAACATAATAATCATCACGGCTTGAAAAACTGAATGAATACAGGCATGAAAAATGTACTATAGAAATGAAAAGATACATTCAAAAATACATCTTATCATTTGACTTCTTTTTCTTATTCTGGAGAATGAAACATCAAAATGTTTCATTAAATGATATGTTTATATTTTTTAATACTACAAAAACCCCCAGAGTATCAAAGTTGATTTACTTTGTTTAAATATATATAATCTGAAAAGTTCACTTTTGATGAAAAATGGGTATATATTTATGATTTTTTTTTTCAGATTTACACACAGAAGAGTGAAACTTAAAAATGTTTCATTAAATGTTATGTTTCTATTTTTTTAAACTACAAAAAGCCCCCAGAGTATCAAAGTTATGTTTCCCATATAAATATTGAATTAGTTTTAATTAATTTTTGTGCTATTTTACAAATGAAAATTGGGAAAAATAGCATTATTTTCTTGAAAACCGAAACTTAAAGCGNAAATGTTTCATTAAATGTTATGTTTCTATTTTTTTAAACTACAAAAAGCCCCCAGAGTATCAAAGTTATGTTTCCCATATAAATATTGAATTAGTTTTTGTGCTATTTTACAAATAAAAATTGGGAAAATTAGCATTCGTTTCTCGACGTTTAATTCAGTTTTCTCGAAGGAAGCTATTCGCGTCGTCGACTTCGTCTCCTAGCGGAAACAGCCTTCCTTCCTGAAAACCGAAACTTAAAGCGTCTTGAAACGAAAATAACTATTTCAAACGCAGAGTAATGGTTATTCACATTATTCTGCGTTGGAAAATTATCGCCAATGTTTACCCAATTCGGTTGAAAAAGCATTTAAATTTTAAATAAAGTGATAAATTTGGCGCAATATATACGTAGAATCAAGATAACGATAAACATGTGTCCAGCCCTCAATTAAAGTCGGATTGATGTGTTATAATTCTAAAACAATGAATGAAAACACAGCCAATGTCGTCACACATTCAAAATTAAAAAATCTGGACAACTTTGGTTAAAACGCATTTGTTACAAAATGAAGTTCAAGAATTCCTGTAAAATAAGACTTGTTAAGATTTATTAATTTAAAAAATTAGATCATGTTTTTGTAATAAATATGTTTCTAGCAATATTAATTCTAAATTTAAACTGATTTTGACATAATTAACCTTTTATGTGAATCGACTCAGCGAAATGGTCAATAGAATCATTAATAACTTTTTTGACAAAATCAGAAACAACTTTTTGCTCGTAAAAATAAAAAGCACCATAAAGCTTAACGACCAAACTTTTGAGTCACGTTGAATGAAATTATTAAATAAATAGAAAATCGATTCGCTTGCAACTGGAACACTTTTGTTATTACTCAATATTGCAAACTCACTTGTTTTTCGATAATAACTTTGGTAATAATTTCTTAAATTCTTTAAATAAATTTCTCACAATAAAGTCGATTAAATAACAGTAATTGTAAAATATTTCCTTTATTCAAACAGATAATTTTAAATTCAGTATGATTTAGTTCATTTTGATATATTTCATTTTATTTTATTTAAGAACTACTTTAATTTGTAGAATTGAATTTGACAGAAATTAGAGTGGTAGATTTTTACTAGGTCAATCAAACTCATATTTATATGTTTTAAAGTCATCTATTAATATTAATTTTAAGCATTTTGCATTATGATTTTATAACTTTCACTAAACTCCAACTGTGTTGATATTATAGATATTTACAAATACTTGTAAATTAGTCGATAAATATGGTCCGCCTGTATAGTCTAGTGGTTAGCGCCTTGGACTGCTTCCCCGGAGATTGTGGGTCGAATCCTGAACGGATATTGTTCAGCGCGAAAAAAGTTTTCCGTTTGTGTATATCAATAACATTGCCGAATAACAGCGAAATATAATGCAAGGTGCAAAAATATAAATAAAATGGACGGATTGATCCGCTTACAACCGGACTAGGTGTTTTTAATTGTCTTGAATTGTTACAAACGGTTAGAATCGTTCTTCCTTTATAACATATTTGGGGAGATCAGTCCGGAGGAGTCATCAGTAGTTATACTCAAATATATGGTCAGTGCAATTGGTCTTGCGACCAGTCAAAGAGAGTGTTACTGTTAAACTAAATTTCTTTATTAATAATTCTCATTCACTCCACTCATTCACACATACAATTTTACTTAAAACTACAGTAAGCTATCACTTACACTACAGACTACATATTTACTAAAAAGCAAATAGTCATGAGATATCCAAAAACTCTTTGGTTGGGGTTGAGACTACCCCAAGTTCCCTACAGGAATGTAGAGGGAAAATTTATTTAAGTATGTTTAACCTCAACTCAATTCCTTTGAAAAACTTTAGCATCGACCAATTTGAAGTCCAATCCCTATTGTATTATAATTCTTATCGACCTTAAACATACATTACTTTATGTATTATATATAAATAATTATATATCTTTGATTTAGTTTATAAAATTACATCATACATAACGTTCACAATTTTTTTAAATTTTCGTTCTATTTCTTCAAAAATGACAAAGGAAATAAAAAATATAATGTTGGTATATAATCTTTGAGAAATATTATTGAGCTTTTATTTATTTATTTATTAACTCTCCATCTAATTATAAAATTATCATACTTTTAGTGTTTTGTTTATCATAATTTTTTTTTATATTTTTTTTATTTTTAATTTTTTTTATTATCATTTCAAGTCCAGGTACTTTCATAACATATTCCTTTTATTTATTTATGGTTATATATACAGAAAAATTGGACCTAGTGAAGACACCCCAAAAATCTTGATGTTGTGGTGTATGAACCACCCTACGCTAATATGGACTCCTCTATACCTTTTAATACTTTCGTTTATCATTGCAAACACTAATTCTAAGTGATGATTACTAACACTAGAGTACAGTTGTAATAGAAAAGTCAGCTAGGACGCTTAGAATAAAAGAAAAAATGAGCTTCTCTCTAACAAAGCTCTTTTAATTAGTTGGACTATTAGTGAGTATCATTACCAAATGTCCCACCGAGGACATCTTAATATAATTTGTATGGTTGTTATGTTTTAAACTTTTACTCATATTGAATTTTTAAAGTTTGAAATAATTGATTTCGAAAGAGAAATATATCTGAAAACTGAATACAGAGTCACTTTAAATTTCTGTTGCTTTGTTCAGTTTATAGTCATTTAATTTACAATTCCAAATTACTTCCGCAACATTATACGACATAGCCTCGCCTTAGAAATCTATTTTTAGGTGGTAGTTTTCCATATTCATGGCATTGTGTTTGGCTTCGGTCAATTAAATGGGGTTGGAGGAGACGAATTCAGGGTGGGGGTGAGATTTAGATGGGTGGGAAATGGGATTGTTAGTGGGTGTTGTTGTGGTGTGGCAAATAAACCCTTAATTGCTGCTCTGACCAGACAATCATTGGAGCACGTGAAACCGGACCGCTCACGTCGTTAGTCAGCTTCAAATTGGGGTTTTGGATGGACTCCCACGATTCTGAATTGTAACTCACACACAAGTTGAATTCACTTCAGCCCTGATAACAGTTTTAAATGCTGAATCGTGCCCGACGGTCAAACTTTGCACTCGGTTAGGATTTCAATGGCATTAATTTATTTGATTCGCAATGAATTATTAAAATGTCAATCAGATTTGCCGTACTTCGGTGTTTTGTATTCTGATGAAATACAGTTTCATGTTTGAACCCAAATTGAGCGAATTTTACGATTCAATGGACACATTTTGAACATATTGACATTACGTTTTAAATTGAAAATTATTATATAAATTATTTAATTCATTCAATCTCTTATTTCATTTAAATCTTTTTTTATGATTTACGAGGGCAATCTGAAAAGTTCTCGGCACATCCGCTCAGTGACCCAGCTTTTACAAAGCAAGTCCTGCATCCATTAAAATATTTTGTTTTATAAATTAACTGTCAAAATTTCAGCTAAATCGGAATTGCATTTTTGATTTTCATCGCGATTATTGAAGCGTATGCACAATAATCCTTTTAAACGGCACCATCAAAAGACAAGAATCCTTATAAACAGCATCAACATATTCTTTGATTTGTCTTCATGAACTACGTCCCAAAATCAATTTTCGATTGTCCGAACGATAGTGTTCTTTATCTTTTTTCAAAATGTGCCGCTTGAGCTCGTGATTTAATAAAAAAAAATATGTAAAAGAATGCCCTCGTATGTATTTGTAGAGTTAGAAATTCTTTCTCTTTACACTTGATATTTTTTGTACTTCTAATCTGTCTCTATTATACTAAGGAATATAAACAAAGAAAAATATATAGTATAAATATTTTTCAAATACTAATAAGCAAATTCAAATAAATACTTTTTTATAGAATATATTGATGTTTGCTAGTATCCTTTTTTATTTATGATAATATATTATAAAATTCTTTTATTTTCATTTAAAATGAAAATTTTATTATTTTATATGGCTTCTGGTAGTTTACTAAAATATATTAAAATATACACGAGCTTTAATAAAGTTATGTGCGTTAATAAGCTTTTTTGGAAAAGGTTAAAGGTTGTATTCTGAACTTAAATACCATTTATGATAATGACCCCTTACTGATAGAACATTCCCAAAACACGGTCATGAAGTTGTCAATAGTGACATAAATTTTTATTGACATCTCATTTTGTAAAAAAAGTGTAAGGTTGTTAGTAGTGACGCAATTATTTTGTACATATGACCGTGCATCATTGGGAATGTTCTACGTTTTTTTACGTATTTCACAAAGCTTAATTACTACCACTGAATGAAAAATAAATGAGTTGTAACTTTGCGGGATAACATATTACTGGAGGTATGATAGAAAGTCATACGGCTCTACTCGTATTTGGCCCTAGCTCTCCCTGCCCATCGCAATTTCCGGCCTTAACAAAAGTGTTGCTATCCATACAGTATTTTGATATAATGATTCCTTAAACTGATCATGAGTATCACTATCATGGGTCAGGATAAGAGTGTTTAAGAGAAATTCCCTTAAACACTGCACACTAAGCCAGTATAGTTGGGGTTTGTTGTTAGTCACATGTAAAGTTAGTTCGTTTTGTCAGCTGAAAACTTTTTATTAATAAAATTCCTATTTCGTTAATGATAAAAGTTATTTCCTTAAGGTTTCTACATTTATTGCTAAAATTAGTTCAAAACTTTCTAAATAATCAAACAATAATTGCTTTTAAATAATTGAACTTATAATTAGAATTTATTGAATAATAACATAAGAAATACAAATATAACAAATTAATGATTTATTTTCGTTAAAAAAATATATTTGTCTATAATCTTTCAATAAAAGTTTTGATATTAAATGTTCTTGATAGTGAACAATATGATACTAAACATACACCTAAGTATCGAAAGAAATTGTTCGACATGCTCTTGTCATAACAAATTATGATAGTCATTGTTCCAATGCTATCGCCCTAGAAATATCTTTTCTTAAAGGTCAATCATCAGTTTGTTGGCTTAGAAGCCTGTATTTGTCAAATCAATTATTCATAAAAAGAATAATTGAGTAAATGGCAATCAATCATCAGAAAAATATAATCAATAACGATATCAGCAAAATACAATGTAATTTGACAATAATTACATTATTTTCTTATTATTCATCTAAATTGTGGATATTTTATAATCGGATATTGGCTTGTCAAGCTCTGAACTTAATTTTGAAATCCTGAATGAGTATTTGTTACAAAGCAATTGTTAATAATTTTGTAATGTTGATATTATCATACAAATAATTATTTGTTTCATTAACTAAGTGCTATCACACTAGTGTGTCAAATGTTTTATTTAAGCACGACAGATTATTAAAAAATATGTTGAAGTTAGTGTTGTGTTTGTTCTGAAAAGAGGGTTTAAGATCATTTTTACTCGTATTTAATTATTTCTCGTAGAGATAAAAGACTTAATTGAATAATTAATGATTTGCAAATATTTAGACACTAGTGCTTAAGAGGAACTGTGGCAATGAAATTCTCACTATAACAAAAGTAGTTTTTAAAATATCCGAGCGTATAAGGAAAAAAAGATCTTATCTCTTTATAAAACAAGATTTGGTGTAATAACAACTGATATTCCCGTGATAGCACTCATCATTTAAACCACTTTTAGAAGCCATAACCACCATTAACGAAAAACTTTAAATTTTGCGATTTAATGTCAACAAATTTAAATTGATCAATAAATCATAGTCTACTTTATTATAGAGACATAAAATGTGACAAAATATATTTTCTATCTAGGCTACTAAGATTAAAAGTTATAATTTTTATTAATTGAATTTTAGTGCAAAGAATTAATTTTGTGTATTTATTTACACGATTTGTAATTGTCTACGGGTATTGAATTATACTTTATTTAACACTATACGATTATAAAACAATTTCTAGAGGTAGCATTGGCTACTAAAAAGTAAATATTTTTCATCAGAATTGAAAAAAAATAATAATTTATTTTATCATCACCTTATTGTTAAAAATAGATAATTAAATATTAAAACTTATTATATATGGTATAGATAGATTTACATTTTATTTTATCCTTATTTAACAAAAAGGACACTTGCTTTGCAGTAATATTTAAACAAACTTAAATNATCAGAATTGAAAAAAAATAATAATTTATTTTATCATCACCTTATTGTTAAAAATAGATAATTAAATATTAAAACTTATTATATATGGTATAGATAGATTTACATTTTATTTTATCCTTATTTAACAAAAAGGACACTTGCTTTGCAGTAATATTTAAACAAACTTAAATTTAATAATAACCTTATGTATTGATCTAGTTGTAAAGAGTGCCCCTAAATGAGCATAACTTTTGAATTAATTATAAAATAGAGATTAAACGAATTAATGGCTGTCATATATCTTCTATATTGTCACGAATTTAACCTTTAAGGTGTATGATAAACTGTAAAGTATTGAAAAAGACCTTACCATGTAGTTTCGATGAAACTTAGTCTGAAGGGGTTTAATTAAAGGATACTGATGATGAATTTTTTTTTGCGAAATGATTTCGTCGCTTGGATGGTTAGTTATTTAAAAACATCTCGACGCTTTTCAATAGTCATTCTTGGATGAAGGCTTCGACGATTTAAAATCGAATTGGTTTTGAAAAATTACAAAAAATACAAGCGATATCCTAGAAATTACTTGCCCTTTTTTTACTAATCAAAACCCTAACTAATTTACTTTATGATTCATATAACGAATGAATAGCTATATAAATCTGTATTTTAATATTAATTCAAAAGCGGTTTATTTTAAATGAAGTAACTAATCGTACTTTATTAAAACATGGCTGTTCAAAGTTTAACAATTAAAGACTGTTCTACAATTAATTGAAATGGTATTTATTGCCCTTTAAAATCCCCAATTAAAAGGAACCAAACTTTGTCTGGTCAGAGATTAAGGATTATTTCTCACACCATAGCTTAGAACAGCAATCCTTTATATTCACTTTCCATCTCTGCTCTCTGTTCAATTTTATTCCACTTAATTGACCCAAGCACAACTTGGTATCATCAATAATTCCTGAACTAAATATAGCTTATAGAGGCGAACTTTTCGTATATCTTTGAAATCCTATTAATATATATTGGAAAATAACGAAGGTGAAGTGTCACATTACATTGAACAATTATAGATCACTAATTAAATTTATACTCTTATACTGATTGTGGGAAAGAGGCTATATTTAAAATAAATTTAATTTAAGTTTTTTTAATTGATATATTAATATTTTTTTGTATAATTTTTTCCGGTAATGGTGTATCTTCTTTAATATTCTTTAAAAAATTCAATTATAAGAAGATATTTTTAATCCAATAAATTAGTAAAATTTTAATTAAAATTAAATGTTTTTCTCGGAAATGCCCAAAGTAATTTGTAAATATTCAATTAAGGAAATGTTATGACCCTTATTTATAAAAAAAATTATATACTACGAAGGTCAGTCATCCTTTTCCCCTTTTCCTTGTCAAGTTGTTTAAGACTAATGATTTTCCGTCCTTACTTTTCAGATTATAATCTTCTCTATACCTATCTATATCTGTTATGTTCACAGTGGATTAAGCAAGGAAAGTTATATAAAGGGGAAGAACAGTGATAAACTGACCCAAAGTATTTCATTAAAATTGAGTGACAAATTTCTGTAACGCTGTAATTTACGACTCATGGTTGAGGAGAGCAAACCCTCAATTTTTAATGTTAATTTTCTTTGATTGTAGGTTTTTCGCTAGGTATTTGAATGTTATATTTAATCGTGTTTAATAAACATTAACCACCAAATAATGTACAAATACACTGCGTTTCATCCTTTTACGA
>JXOV01005881.1:531-21893 GCA_001014945.1 Clogmia albipunctata
ATTACTCATAATAAAAAAAACCTTTAGTTCAAACATTCCTAACATAAATAACTATTCTAAAACCAATATTTTTGTTATTTTAGTATTTTCTAATATCTATAATTAACAATACATATAGAATATTATTTTGGTTACGCAGGTAGTAATATTGGGCTATGCAAATTCTTAGTCGAATATTCCATTCCAATTAAAAAATCAAAGAGCAATTTATTGGGATTTTGGCTCTTTAAACGTAATTTACTAATATTTGGTAGATTGGACGCAGAACCTGCTAAGGGATTATTATTGTAACGATGCACGCGACGTATCAACAGGTGTATAGTGGGCAGCCATATGCCTCCTCGTATATCGCCCTAGCTCTCCCTTCCTATCACAATTGCTGGCCCTAAATTTACTAATATAAAATTCTAAATATTATTGAACTCAGAATAAAATTGAAGAATAAAGACAATAAGAATATGTATTTGTAAGTTATATTGAATTTATATCCCAGTTTTTTTTTATTTTGTCAAAATAATTATGAATTTCAAAATGTCAAAATTAACACTAATTTCCTTTTTTAAATTAAATTTCAAAACCCCAACCAATTCAATCAATTATTAATTTAAAAAAGCTCACCCGCACTTCTAGTTTTCCTCCTGGGCTCAGTCTGTTCCCCTGAATTTGTGGCATTGGCTGCTGGGGCGTGTCCCTGATGGTTGTGCTGAGTTGCTGTTGTTTGTCCCGTCGCGTTTTGTTGACTAGCTTTGTTCAGATTCTCCACTGATCCCGACAACTTCCCCGTCTTTCCCCCGATCAGCGTATTCGTCGTCATTCGAACACTTCTCCTCGTGCTGATCTTCTCCGTTTCTGCTGCTTGGGGCTGCGCTTTACCTCCCTTGATCATCTTCCCCACAGACACTGAATTAACCGGGGTAATCGTCGTTCCTGCCGCTTGGACCGCATTCAGATGATTAATCACCTTGTGGTTCCTTAGAATCTTCTCCGAATCAGAGGTCAATTGCACGGAATGATTAACTAACAAACTATTCGCCGTTTTATTCTTCGCTTTATTCACAGCTGTCATCAGGGGTTCATCACTATCGGAAGAATCTTCATTCTTTTTCAGCTCTTCAATCTTCTTGTTAATCGTCGTCGTTGTCGTCGTTCCCGGAGTCGAGTTATTATTGTTCGTATTCACTCCCACTTTGATCGGGTTTGTTGCTTCGGAATTGGCTACTTTTCTAGTCTTTTTCAACCGTCCCTGGGCCAATTCCTCCATAACTAATGTCGAGTCTACTTCCAGTCGCTTCCTTTTAACCCCTTTCCCGGTGATCTTTGGACTTAGTTTACTTTCCGTAGCCTGTTTCACAGTTGTCAAGTTTTTCACCACGATCGGGGAGTCGGAAGGACTTTGTTTCGAGTTGAGGGCATCTAAAGGGCTCTCTAATCGACTACTGGCTCTCGTTCTAACCCGGGGAATGGAATCCGATTCACTGGGCGTTGGAATTTCGATACTAAGTTGCTGAAGAATCTCTTTCCCTGGTCCCGATTCCAATTGATCTTGTCCAATTTCCGATTCCGTGGAATCCCTCAATTTATCCGCATTCGAGTACGTGTACAATGGTGGAACGTTTCGCACTGGTAAGGGTCCATTCTCTTGAATGAGCTTTTCAACAACTTGGTCTCTAGTTCCTCTTTCTTCTTCTAACAACTCCATTTTTGGGATAACTTTCTTCTTTTCCTCCTCCTTCTCATCAATAACGTGATTTTGGATAATTTTCAAGTCATTTTCTTCTGGTTTCTTCGTCTGTTCCTCTACTTTTAGCTCTTGGTTTTGCTGCTTGTTCAAAGACGGCGGTGGTTGAGTGTCATCTGGTACAGTTTCCTTAAGATTAATCGATCTACAGCTAGAATTACAACTATTATTGCCACTAGATTTTTCAACCATTCCATTTTCCTCTTCATTATCCTCCTCTAGAACTTCTTTAACTGTATCTCCAACATGGTTCTCCTGGATCGAAGTTCCTTGCTTTTTCTGAAAGGAGGATTGTTGTTGTCCTTTGTCCCTTTCTCCTTTTAAAACACCTTCCTTCTTTAACAAACTTGGGTGGTGATCGAGTTCTTCTCCAACGTGATTGTGATTGAAATGAT
Organism: Clogmia albipunctata; assembly: GCA_001014945.1. Classification (NCBI taxonomy): domain Eukaryota; kingdom Metazoa; phylum Arthropoda; class Insecta; order Diptera; family Psychodidae; genus Clogmia; species Clogmia albipunctata. The sequence continues at coordinate 2,665 of JXOV01005881.1, forward strand.
TCTCAATCTCTTCCTCATGATGATCCTTGCCCATATCCTTTCCCCCATTCACCATTTTTGTTGTCGTTATCGTCGTCCTTTGCTGTTGTTGTTGTATCATATCACAGGCGGCTTTTTCATTTTTCTTATTAGCTTGGTCCAAGGCAGATTTCGTCTCTCCTCCCGCGCACTGATTTTTCCCGGGAGGATGTTCCCCATTTTTTAAATCCCTTGATGCTGTTTGAGTCGTTGTTGGGTCTAGGGAGAGCTGCTTTGGCTCCGATTGGGGGGACTGAGACGATTGATTTGGACTCTTCTCAGAGAGGGCGTCCATCGATTCAATACCACTATCCTCACCTTGGGCTTGCGATCCTGGTGAACCTCTCACCCCTGCCACCACCACTATTGCATTCGGATCAATCTGGTTCGAATTCTGTTGCTGTTGATTCTGATTCTCCACCTTCAACTTTTGCAAATTGCCACTGGTCAACGCATGATCTAAGGTCGTCATTTGATTAACTAAATTTGTACTCTGGGCTGATCCTTCCACTTTTGATACCTTATTAAGACTACTACTATTCTCTGAAGAAGAGACACTGGCTTCGGAAGGCTCTTCTGGCTGCTTTAACACCACACTCTCCTGATTCGGCACCACGTTCACACTCATTATTAGACTGGTCTCCTTTTTATGGCCAATCGAATTTTGATCGGAATTTAGAGCAGAAACTATTCCTTCTCTCTCTTGCGTCTCTAGAAATTTCTGCTTAAACTTCTCCTCATTGATTATTCCCTGCGGCAAAATTGTAGATCTCCCTACAGTGAACCCCATAATCTCTTTCGCTGTCAACGGTTTTCCAGACTCTTTATTAATTAGCGTCACTTTGTTACTGTCTAACGCCTTCTGAACCGTTGACTGCTGAGCTTTTATGGGTTTCGTTTTCGCTGCAGTACCTAAGCTCTTCTGAAACCTGTTCATCACCATACTAGAAGAAACAGTTCCTCCTCCACTCGTTGCACTATTATTATTCGCAATAATTGTATTATTATTAGTCGCTAACTTTTGACTCTTTACTTGCGAATACTGAACGTGTTGAGGAATAGTCCCTACATTGGTCGATCCAATTGGCGCAGTCGAAATCAGGAGATAATGCTCATTTTTTGACGTTGTTTCCGCTTGACTATCTTCCGAGATCGTGATGGTAGTAGAACTTCTCCTCTTTCTATCCCCTATAACAATAATCCCATTCGAAGGACCATGATGCTCTTTACTATCCTTAGAATTAGAATCATCATCCTTTTGGTCATCTTTTAAGGAAGATTGCGATCCTTCTCCATCGTAGTCATACACCGAATTCCTTTTCGCTCTTTTCGTCGCCGGATCTGAACTATCTTCATCCCCCTGATTAGAATTAGAAGAACTTTGCGACTTTTTCCTATCCTTCTTCGAACCCTTAATCACCATCGAGTTCCTCCCCCTGAGACTAATGTGAAGCGGAGGCACTCTTGGCTCTTCATTGCCTGAAGATGGAGAAGAAGAAGGCTGAGATACGATTGTAGCATTAACGCCAGCTTGAGGTCCTATCGAGTTCATGTATTGATAGTTAGTAGGACTACTCCCATTATTGGTCAACAGGGTTTGACTGGATAAGGATTGCTGCTGTTGGATAAGCCTTTTCATTTGGATTGTCATCTGTTGTTGAGGCTGTGAACTTTGCTGTTGTGATTGTTGCTGAAGTAAGGAAACTACCGTTGAAGGAGTCGAGGAAACTGAAGCTTGAGAAACAGATAAGGCGTTTAAACTTTCGGGCTCAACCCTTTTCCCTTTTAGGCGATACCTAAGCGCCTGTTCTGGCGTTAGTTTAATATGCTTACTACTCGCTAAGCCTTCTTTCAGTTTTCCAATCTTCGCTTGGGTTACCTTCGCCTTTTCCGGCTTGATCATCTTCTTAATTGTAGCCTTGATCTTCTCTTTGGATTTGATCTTGTTCAAGCTTTGCTTATCGTTTGGTGTCGTCGACATACCCAACTGCTTCGCCATTTGCATTTGCTGGAAATTGAACATCTTCTTATGCCTACTACTCCCTTCACCACCTTCGTGATCACTCTCCCCATCGGAAGGAGTTGCCTCCATCTCCCCGGTTAAAGGGTTTATCAGGTATTGCCTCTGTTTCTCCTCTTCGGTGAGGGTCTCCAATTGTGGGGTGGAATTAGTAAGGGCCCCTTCCAAAGTCGTATGCCCTTGATTGTTATCCGATAGCACGTTTCCCAACTCTGGAGCCGTTTGAGCTAGATCTAACCCCAAGAGCATATCAATTTCATTGGAATTTAAGTCTGGTAAGATCGAATCTAGATCTTTTAAATCATCTTCTAGTTCCTGATTTTGCTGTTGGGTACTCGTACTATTTATACTATTCCCCAGCTCTGAACTGGAATCGGCACCTTTAAGCTGTTGCTGTTGATTGTACTGCATTTGATACCTGGTAAACTCTTGATAGCTCATCTCTGTCGCATTGTCCATGTGATTCTGTTGCTGTTGCTGGACATTCCACCTTACTTGAGGAATTTGTTGCTGATTTCCTTGTAGCACAGGTATCGTAGGCGCTGCTGTAGTAGTCTGTGGCCTTAGACTATTACTACTAACAATACTAAGACTACTGGCATTGGTAGTACTACTATTCACAGATGGCGCTTTAAAATGCACTTTTGTGGTATTATTTTGAGGAGTTTGACTTTGTACCAACCTCTGATGATGAATCTGCTGATTTAGTTGCATCTGTTGCTGCTGCTGCTGCTTTAGAGTTAGTCCAGCTCTAAATTGGTGCAAATTTTGCTGTTGGTTTTGTTGTTGGATAAAATTTAGATTCCCACTTAGAGGATTCAACTGGGTCCTTATATTAACATTCGAGACTGAGGCGGCGGAAGATGATGATGATGATACACTTTGTTGCTGATTCTGTTGCTGTATTAAAGGCACTGTCGGTTGTTGTTGTTGTGGTTGTCCTTTTATTAAACTAGAACTAGCACTTAGACTATTACTACTGCTATTAAACACCATTTGCTGATTATTCTGAGATGATGATGATGGAGTTATTGATGTTGTTGTAGGTGTTGTGGCAACTTGTGAAGAAGAAGAAGATAGTAGCTGGGAGGCTGCAACAGGCACAGGATGTTGTTGTAGTTGTTGTTGTAGTAATAGCTTATTACCACTATTACTATTCAATAGGTTATTATTATTGTTGTTGTTGATCAAGTGACTATTATTTTTACCACTACAACTATTATTACCACTATTAGCATTAGTATTATTATTACTTACAACACTTTTCACAATTAAATTACCACCAACACTACCACTTGTCCCACTTGCCGTCAAAGTAGTCGAAGTAGCCGATGATAATCCAGTCAATATTGATGCACAAGATTCATTCACTTTACTTAAACTACTAGCACTAGAATTAGTATTTGATTTAGTTAAAAGATTTGTCGTCGTCGTATTCACCGAATTCCCACTTAATCCTGGCTTTGCTGTTGTCACTAGAGCACTATTTGTGGTCACTGTTTGCGTTACTGTCACTTTCACTTTTGTCACTAGAGACGAAGCCGACGACGTACTAGATTGATTTTGTGTTGTTGATCCCATCGAAGATGCAGAATTATTTCCAGAGTTGTTATTACTATTTCCTCCTTCATTCTTTAGTAGATTAGTCAAAAGGGGACACACATTACTCCCACTGGATCCTCCTGTTGCTGTTAATCCTCCTCCTTGTACCAAAATCCCCCTGTTTTGGGCCTCATTAAGGCTTACTGCGTTTAAATTTCCCGCCATTTGAACCGGAGAACTCCTCTGTTGGACCACAATTTTATTATTACTCGGGTACGGAGGCGGGGGTCCTGTTGCTCCTCCACTCGTCATACATCCCATACTCGTCGCTCCAACACTCAAATTCTCCCTCCTCTGAATAACCCTAGCCTGAGTCATACTTTGAAAGGGAAGCTCCCCCGAATCCGTCGAAATTAAATTATTTGGCGGTAAATTCACCGGCAATTTCCCATCCTTTGGACAGACCGTGTTCGGGGACTTAAACACAGAGGTCATCGCCTCTATTTTCACTGGAAGCTGCTTTGATGACGACGTTCCTGACGATGACGTTGAGGGCTCTTCTAACGACGGACTACCAGATCCACCGCTACTACTCGAGCCACTGCCCTCTCCATTTCCATTCCCTGTTCTGTGATCTAACGGTGTCGTCGTCGTTGACGCCGTGGGTCCGTTCAATTGTTGCTGAGACTGGCTCAAAATTCGGCCCAATTCACCCAGACCACTGCTATTTACATCACTGGATGAGGAGGACGACGACGTAGCCGCCGTCGATGATAATGATGGTGAGGAGGTTGAATTATTCGAGGTCGCTGGATCAACTGAAAAAATTAAATTTTATTAATAATCTCCTAATTTTTCTTAATAACAGTTATTTATACGACAAGGCCGATAAGTCATTACTAAACTAACTAAACTACCATGTGTTTAATAATGCTTTTAGACAATGTTTTATACCACATTTTATGCACTTAATATAAATTTACACGAAAATAAAAAAATCAAATTTACAATTTAGTGTATGATGGAGACATAATCAATTTTATTTCTAAACCAAACCAATTCGATGAAAATCGTTCACGAAGATCACACTTTAATAACAAAGTAAAAACACTAACACATTAAAGAATTCTTTAAAGCATTTGTGCCACAAAAACGGCTTTTACAAAAGAAACTAGAGTATCACAAATAAACTTTTATTTTACTAAAATGCATAAAAATAATTTTCCTAATCTAAAAAATAGTTATTTATGTAAGAAATACGTGAACTGAAGATTTTTTTATTATGAGTAATGTTTGTTTGCAAAACGAAGATGTGCAAAAATTACAGATAATATTAAACAGTTTCTTTTGCAATTAATCTACTAAATATTTTGCAAATTACAATTAAAAATAATATTCTTAACTTATGGCTACTTTTCTTCAAAATCTATCTGGAAATAAATATTCAAAGCCACCTTTGTTCGGGATTTTTTCAATTGTTTTNAAACGAAGATGTGCAAAAATTACAGATAATATTAAACAGTTTCTTTTGCAATTAATCTACTAAATATTTTGCAAATTACAATTAAAAATAATATTCTTAACTTATGGCTACTTTTCTTCAAAATCTATCTGGAAATAAATATTCAAAGCCACCTTTGTTCGGGATTTTTTCAATTGTTTTGACAGTCAAAATATCAAAATTGAATGTAGTAAACCAAAATAATATTTGTTCAATTTTTTCAATTGTTTTGACAGTCAAAATATCAAAATTGAATGTAGTAAACCAAAATAATATTTGTTCAAATCAACTTTACAACTTTATAATAACGAATTGTATTTCAAGCAAATTTTAACGCTATGCAGTTCCCTTTTTAGGATTGTGCGATAAATTTGAAGCTGATTAGAACAAATCAAGTTAATAAACGTTGTGATAAATAAATCTATAAATATGATTATTCTTTTGTCTTTCAAATCAGTGTAAAAAGATTTTGTGTACTTGAATTTCACGTTCGGAATTACAAAAACATAATTTTAAAATTTAATTTCTTAAAAATCTTTGATCTCAATAAAAATGTATGTAAATCCAAAAGACATGGTTAATAAACTGAATAATAGAGTGAACTGAAGGCTTTTTTTTTATTATGAGTAATGTTTGTTTGCACGACAAATTTTGCAAATAATAGAAATCCCAGTTTACACATGACTAATGATTGTCAATGGATTGGATAAAATATATTTTGAATAAAATAAACTGAAATTACCTGTTCTTAGGACAATCTCCTGCCCCATTAATCGCAACGAAATCACCGTATCACCTTCTAGTTGTACTGATAATATACCTAAGGCCCGTAGTGTCGCATTACCCTCCGCCGCCAATTGCCTCAAGCGGGCGGCCGCCTCCCTCGGAATCGACAATGTCACCCGAACCGAATTCCATGGCTCCACCTAAAAAAGTCCAAGATCCGAATTAGATAAGATTGCATTTTGATATTTATAATAGAGCATTATTTAATTTGAATGTTCAAGTGTTTTAAAAGTTACATTCAAGTCAAACAAGTATAATTTAGGATTTTTTGGTAAATTACTTTTTTTTAATTTTGTTTAAATAAACTGACATGAAGAAAAAAACTTATTTATAAATAAAACAATGAGAGAAAATTATAAATAATTAATTTATAATAGCTGTTTGTAAACATAACGTTAAAATGTATTTAAAATCATGTGCGGAACAAAAGGAGTTACCGACACCCAACGTATTAACTTTTCGTTGATCGTTTGTTTTCACTTTATCTTCGAAAAATGAAAAAAAACAGTCGACTCTCGATAATTCAAACCTCTCCCGAGTTCCTTCCAAAACCTATTGATTTTTCGAACTAAATCCATACAATTTTGTGCTCTCGGTAATTCGAACTCATCGGCATAAAACACTCGACAATTCGTTACATATTTTTGTTGCATTAATTCAGTCACCTTTTCTTTTAGAAAAAGTTACTGATAAATCGAAGTATTTTAAGGGTTTGAATTATCGAGAGTCGACTGTAATTATTAACCCTAATAATTGCTCGTTAGGAAACCCAGATTATGATCAAACAACCGAATACGTCTTATGCAAAAATTTAAACATGTCAAAATATTTAAATTGTCCTAGCGAGGACAATAAAATAGTCTTTGAAGCCCGATCCATAATATTATGGGCCTTGATCTCAGCTAGTTAATAGGACCTAGACTGGTTGTAAGCGGATCTTATCAGTCTTTAATTTTTTTATATTTATAAATTAGGATGAATTGTTATATTATTTTTTCTTCTTTACAATTTATTCAATTGATACTTTGCATAAACTGAAATAAAGACAAAAAATATCTATTTATAAATAAATATCCAATGCTTTAAACAATGGCATACAGTTCTATTATTATTTATTATTCTTATTTGTAAATTAAATATAAAAATGAAGAAAAAACATTTGTTCAATGATAATCATCAAAAGTTTTTAACAAAAAACATAAAATACTACTTAATCTTATTCAATTTGTTGAAGTTTTTTAAAATTTAATATTTATAAAACCAATTTCAAAATATTTTGTATTGTTGAATCATTGCTTGATCAACGAATCTGTTTGATCAGTGACTTCATAAATGTTCTCTTTTAATTTTAAGTAATAAGAAGACAGTAGTATTCTTAAAAGACCTATTAAAATTCTATTTAAATAGTATAAGTAAAATACATCAGAATAGAGAGGAATACCTCCACAATTATTGGACTATTCTTTCAAATACTTTGAATAGTGGTAAATTATATAATATGATGTATTTTATAGATAAAACTTAAATTTAAATAGGTTTATTAGATATTTAAATAGTAACAAGAATTATTATCCCCAAATTTATATAAATTATGAAAATTTATTAATAGAACAACCTGATTTATTACATTATTAACGAAATAATATACCTGGTGGTCTTAAATACCTAATTTTATTCTGAGACTTAATTAACCATTGTTTAAAATATTTTGTTGTACTATTTTTAAAGCTTCCGCATAATTCGTGATGATTCATTTTCATAGGTAATAACTTAAAATATTTAAAATTGCACTATTCTTTAAAACAAACAACTTTATAAGATTGCTTTTAGTTCGTTTCTAAGCTTATAAAAATATTGATCATTACAGGTTTAATTACTTCTAAGAAGAAATACAATTCAAAGGTTGTTCAGTTTGAGGCAGAAAATACAAAAATTAATCTTCATTGCTAGAATTGATTGTAATAATTTAAGAAAATAGCTAATTTAAATTATTTATGAATATTATCAAATTTAACCAAATATCACATTAATCGACCTATTATCGAATGGTTAATGCACTCGATTGCCGCCTCAGAGGCTTGGGATCAAAACCTGGGCGAGTCTTTTTCCGGCGCGAAAAATATTCTGAAAAACATTTCTAGCGAATTCTAAGGTAATGGCGCCAAAATAGAAATAAAATCTGCGAATTAACTTGATCCGTTTAAAATCGGCCTATGTGTTATTAATTGACTAGTATTACACTGAAAACAAATAGTCAATTAAATGTCAAAAGCTGTTGGTTGAGATTGAGAGTTTTTATATAATCAAAAACATGATTTTATCTACATAATTTGTTCTAGCATTAAATTTTAAGATTTAAATATGATGTTTTTATTAGTTATTTTGCGTGTTGGATAAATGGACCACAGTTAAACACGACTACAGATCTTTGAATGATACGAGTATTTAATTATGTTTTTCCAGCCAGTTTCTTACAAAATTTTATACAATTCGCATTTTTTTGGTGAAATATGAAGTAAAGAATAAGAACACAACTCAGATCTAAATTAAGGGCTAACAACATACAGTTAAGGAAAATTTGTCAAACGAATTCAATTGTCAACATTTAAGAAAAGCTTTACTTTTTTTCATTTAATCTGAATTTTTTAAAATTAATTAATAAATCATAGTCTACTTTGTGAAAAATGTGAAAATATATTTTCCTTCTAAATTATAATTTTTTGTAGTTAAATTTTGGTACAAAGTACTAATTTTGTGTATTTAAGATTTGTGATTGTCTGCGGGTATTAAATAATCTATAATTAAACAGTGTACAATTATGAGAGACTTTATATTGGAAGCATTGCCTACTAACAAATTTTAAAGACTTATAAAATTATAAAATTTTTAAGGGTATAATACGGATTTTAGAAAAATTTGTAGAATAATATACAAATATACTGAACTATATACATTAATACGGTTTTTAAAAAATACAATTGAATTTAAACTAAGCTCAAATCGTAAACTTAAAACATTTAATAACATTGGTACCATACCATCAGTTATTTATAGGCTATAGAAAACATTAGAACAATTTGTGTGTTTTCGCCCTGCACTGAGAGCATTTCTATCCAATAAATCATAGTCTACTTTGTGAAAAATGTGAAAATATATTTTCCTTCTAAATTATAATTTTTTGTAGTTAAATTTTGGTACAAAGTACTAATTTTGTGTATTTAAGATTTGTGATTGTCTGCGGGTATTAAATAATCTATAATTAAACAGTGTACAATTATGAGAGACTTTATATTGGAAGCATTGCCTACTAACAAATTTTAAAGACTTATAAAATTATAAAATTTTTAAGGGTATAATACGGATTTTAGAAAAATTTGTAGAATAATATACAAATATACTGAACTATATACATTAATACGGTTTTTAAAAAATACAATTGAATTTAAACTAAGCTCAAATCGTAAACTTAAAACATTTAATAACATTGGTACCATACCATCAGTTATTTATAGGCTATAGAAAACATTAGAACAATTTGTGTGTTTTCGCCCTGCACTGAGAGCATTTCTATCCAATAAATCATAGTCTACTTTGTGAAAAATGTGAAAATATATTTTCCTTCTAAATTATAATTTTTTTGTAGTTAAATTTTGGTACAAAGTACTAATTTTGTGTATTTAAGATTTGTGATTGTCTGCGGGTATTAAATAATCTATAATTAAACAGTGTACAATTATGAGAGACTTTATATTGGAAGCATTGCCTACTAACAAATTTTAAAGACTTATAAAATTATAAAATTTTTAAGGGTATAATACGGATTTTAGAAAAATTTGTAGAATAATATACAAATATACTGAACTATATACATTAATACGGTTTTTAAAAAATACAATTGAATTTAAACTAAGCTCAAATCGTAAACTTAAAACATTTAATAACATTGGTACCCAAAAAATATTATTATATATTAATAATGCAAATCTTTAGTAACAATATTCAATGGGGATTATTGTGATATTTTGTATATATAAGAAGATCAAATAACATAAAATTTCGACCATATAATTCAAATTTAATTCAAGAAATTATTTTATAATGTAAAAAAAGAAGTTTGAAGGAACTTAAATTTTTGGAGTGGTTTTTAAAAATTAAGATTGAATACAACTATTTGATTTGTTTTAGTTTATTTTTTTGTCGTTTACCTTATCAACTTTCAGCTTCTTGGACTTTGGTTGTTCCAGGAGTGTTTTCAGCCTGCCCAAAAGCACTCTAAACTTTTTCGGGAATTCTGGATCTTTGACATCGCCCTCACAAATCACAACCGCAGTTAGCGTAGATCCGTCACTGTCTGCCGCCATTCTGCAATTGTTTTTCAAAAACAAACAAAAATCAACAAAATGTTCAATAAAATTCTAGTAGAAAATTGTGCAATTTCGATTCTAAATACCTCTAGTCTGAGAATTTGGTTTGAATTTATCTCATAACCCCTCCGTTGTCTGTGGTGCGGCCAATGGATGTCGTGCGGCGATCACTATTCTTTGGCTTGACTGCAACAAAATTTACACCAAAATATAAACAATGTGAATCGAAGAAGTCGGGGCCAACTGAAAGGAGACCCAAATTTGGCGAAAAAGGACCCATCAACCGGCTCCATTTAGGAGAGAATTGATGGAAAAAGGTCATTAATGGCTAATGCTGAATGGAGAGAGGCGGCCAACACTTTTTTACACCATATATTCTCGTATTTTATATTATTATTTAGTCGAGAGTTGTTGTTGGAATTTGTTTTTAAAACTAATCGCTCACACAAACCGAGGAATAAGAGCCGAAATTGATATAAAGCCGATTGAAACTACTTGTGCAATGGCGAAGAAGACGACTGTTATCGTTTTGCTCGATATCTGTGCATTAAATTGCATAAAATTGTCAATTTTAAATAGTAAACCTCGAGGTGGCTTTTCCTATACCCACACATTTGCACTCACGATTTGTTGTATATATGCAACGAAATTTGACCGAATTAATTGCGCCATTTTTAGCGATTCCACAAATTCGGGTGGAAAACGGTGGTCTTGAGCTGTAGGAAGACACTTTTCCGACCGATTAAGGGCCGTGTCACCGGGAAATTCGAGCCAGACAAGTGGAGGCAATGTTTTGATTGATGGTGTGTGTGTTATGTTTGTGTGGTGTGGCTGTGTTTGTACACGAAGGAAGACGCCATTTTGGAGTATTTTTGTTATGGTGTGCGGCAACTGTGTACAAATGTGCGTGCGCCCAATTTATTACGTTTTCCAATGGATTTTTCCTATGCCAATTTCCCCCCACAATGCCCATTTAATCCACCATTGCACTACAATTGGCCCATAGAGTCCCACTGTTCCTAGATATCCACTAAAATCGGTTCAATTTTCAAATTCTCACTCTCAATAAAACACACAAACACACAAATTGAGGGCTTCGAGGCAAAGCTCATTTTTCACATTTTCCAGCCACTTTTCACCAGCTAATCGCACACAATTGGTCACCAGGCTCGCCAAAGCGCCCGATTCGGACACCGCCATGCCCCTGGCCGATAAACACAGTGCGGAAAAACACAACTTTCTTGGGCTTACCAATTATTGCAAACACACAATTTAAGCGCTCAGAAACACGAACCAATCAACGAAAACGCACGCAGTCCAGTCAATTGTTGCATATTTATCGCGTTCGAGTACCGAAATCGCTTTTAAACATTATTAAACATTGTTTTAAAAAAATCTTGCGAGAAAAATTCACAAAAAAAATTTGACAGCTTTTTGAAGTTTACGATTCGAATGTTTTGGCAGCAATAGGCAAAAGACAGTTAAATGTTGATTTTGGCCGTTATTTTTTTGTGAGTAACAAATTTAATTATCGCTAGATTCACTATCAAACCATTAGTACTGCTTAAGAACAAATTAAAATATGTCAAGGTCCATAATAATATCATTCGTTAATTGTACCAAATAACGTTAAATATTTCAAAATATTGAAATGCATTTTTTACTTTGACATTATTCAAATATAATTATAAAGAAACCAATCCTATTATCTATCTATTATTAAAACAAATGAAATCAGAAATTGATTCATTAAAAACCCGTTAGTGGTAATTCATCAAAAATTCAAATTATATTTGTTGTAACCCAAAAAATACAGACAAGTAAAAAAGTACGTGTACAAAAGTAAAATATCAAATGTAAAAAACTTATAAAATACCCGAAAAATGCTAAGAAACTCACTAAAAATCTATAAATGACAAAAATGGTTTAAATGAATTTATAGTGATATTCTTACAACAAAATCAATTCAAAACGATTATCTGAAAATTAACTCAGACCATGGTATAACACTTTAATTGTCTAATGACAGATATCTAAGCTTTAACTGATTATTGTGGAACGAGGAAGTACCAGGTTTACTTCTGTTAGAAATTGGCTATCATTTCAAATTATTATGGTTTGTGGTATGGTGGTCGCAGAACCCGCTCGGGGATTATAAGCCCTTATTCATATTTACCGGGTGTATGGTGGACAATTATACGCCCCTCCTCGTATAACTCCCTAGCTCTCCTTGTCGATAACAATTTCTAACTTGTTGGTATCGATAAAGTATTTAAATAAAATAATACCTTTGCGAAGGATTAGGATAAGCTGTGTAGTATCGTAGCAAAAGAGAAAGATGTAGAGAAGAATAAAGAGAGCCACTTAGTAAGTGACCATTGAAGTGATCGGATGTGTTTCATTCCAGACCCTACATGCTGGAAAAGTATAATTGTTTATTAGACCCGCCATTCAGGACCGCACACTAAGACAGTATAGGTCGGGACTCTGGATACTTTAGAGAATAAGGTCAACGTTAAGGACAGTTAGTAAGAATTATAAGTTATTTATAGGCTATAGAAAACATTAGAACAATTTGTGAGTGTGTTTTCGCCCTGCACTGAGAGCATTTCTTTCCAATTACAAAATAGATAATACTTTTGTAAGAATTTGATAGGATAAACAAATAACGGAGAAATCCTGGATAGTCAAATTTCTTTTAATTTTTGTATTATTTAAAATTGGGTTACAATAGCAAAATTATTTAAAATTGTGTTACAATAGCAAACCTTATCTTTGAAATCGACTTAAATTGCAAATTATCGAATTATCTATGATTTAAGCTGCATTGGAATGGAAATTTCTCACTAAATCTAGATTATCTTCCTTTTAAAAAGACTAAAAACTCCCAAAACTTCTTAAATTAACTTGTTTTATGTTTATTTCCTTCCAATTACAATCACTAGAACATCATCATCATACTTTAATCCCCTTATTTGCAGGAGTCCAACCATCCAGCGTCCTTCATCCTCTCGAAGGATTTCTTGGCGTCGTAATTCCTAAAAGGAAACTCAATTAAATCAATTCTATAAGTTAATAGGAAGGGATTAATTACTTGTAGAACTCGGCGTAATCGTTCTTCCTGCCTTCGTTGTGCATTTTCACGAGAACGACGGACAAAGCGGCCAGAGCCGTGGCCACAATCAGGTTCTTCTTAATGCTGGCATGGTGGAGGCCTCGAAGCTGGGGCTTGCTTGGGGAGGCTGACACCTCCTTGGCGGCAGATTGCTGGAAAAGTGGAAATTTTATCAATAAAAATAACCTCCAATTTGATTACATAATAATTTTTCAAAAAAACACCGATTATTATGAGAAAACTTCACTAAACAATCCAATTCACGTACCAAGAATTCAGTGATTTTCATTGTGGCTAAGCCTTAATTGCTGAATAGTAGTAATTAAGGGAGTTTTTACAGTTTTTCTTCCTTACTCCTCAATTTTTTTTGAAAAAAGACAAGTGACAATTTAGCTCAAATGTCAATGTCAAATTAAGTTTCGCGTACAAAATTTGTTCAGGGAAATGTGAGAAAAGAGAAATTTTGACATTTTCTTTAAAAAAAACACAAGACAAGTTTTTCTTCTAAAAGAAATTTAGTGATTTTGATGTCCAAAACCGAAAGAAAAGCAATTACATGGTGTCTGAGAACGTTTTTATAATACTTATAGCCTAATCCAAAGGCTAACCACTACTTTAATGAGGTTTGACAAGAGAATTAGTGACTTTTGCTTTGTTTACATAGATAAAAATTTGCTTTTAGGTCCCAAAATCCTATATCCTGGCTGCCCTTGACCAGTCAGCAGATGCGGCTACGTAATGTGACCAAGATAACGGGCCATCATCTGCAATTAAACCGGGAAAGTCTAGTCTATTTCACGATTCACTTGAATTCGCTTTCCGCCCCTATTTTCACCAGCGAAAAGAAAACTGGATCGCCTAGCGAAGAGATAGTGGACTGGCCGTGTATAACTAGCGAGACTATAAGTAAATCTCCATCCAAGTGTCTTTGTATCAAAGTTTGGGAGGATTCAAAATCAAATAGCGAAAATTGTGATAATCAGGTCTTGAGTTACGGTATTTATCTGTCTGGACTGGTTCCGGTGCCTGTGGAGGGCAGTTTCACATTGGCACCCAACTCTTTAGTCCTGCAGATGACTGGAGGATTTAGTTTTACTGCGCCAAATTCCATAATTTTCAACATCGATCCGTTTGATGACTTTAAAAGTGATCAAAGCAGTCAGAGGAGCCAAAGTTCATTAGGGAGTAATGCAATTGAGTGCAATGGTGAGGCGCTGAGACTGCCCGAGGAGACTAAATCCAATCAGTCGGATCTTCGTGTGCGGTACAAAACCCTAGATAGGCCCGTTTGGGAAGTGCTTCGCAGTTGTTCTGTGGACCAATTGTTGAAGTTACGCAAAAAACAAATGCAAGTGAAATACCAACAAGAAACGTTAAGTGAAGTGATGACGGAAATTCGAATGAAAAGCGCCTTCTGTTTGGACTTGAACCTAGTTCAGAGCCCTAATAAATCCAATTATAACAGTCGTCGGCGTCGTTCTCAACATACTCACAGCTCTATGGGGAGAACTCTTACCAAATTACTGAGCTCAGAGCCAGAACAAGTCGACCCGCAAGTGGTTCTCAAAGCGCAACAACTGAGAACGGAAATCGAAGCAAGTCGTTTTCGGTGTCGTCTCCTCAAGATAGAAAGGGACAGAGCCATTGAATACGTCAATAATTTAAAGTCGATGCTCAGCAGGCAATGTGATATGAACATCGAGACTGGATCCTTTATCATGGCTGGCTACCATGCGATGAGCAAAGAAAAGGAGAACTCGCTCCACACCAAGCTGATTCACACCAAACAACAGGAATTGTTCGCCACAGTCCGAAAAAACCTCCTGAAAAGACGCCAATTCCTCTTGAGGGAGCTGAACGACATCTTCGAGGTGAAGGAGCACGAGGGCAATCACTTCACCATCAACGGAATTTCCCTACCAGACGCAGAATCTTTCAAAATCAGCACTCCCCCGCTCTCGGTCAGCATTGCCCTCGGCTACGTCGCGCACGTCGTTCTCACCTGCTCCCTCATCCTGAACGTGCCTCTGAGAAACCCTATCAAGTTCGAGGGCTCACAGTCGAAAATCATTGACAATATCAAAATGCTGGCCAACAATGATCGAGTGTAAGTATTGTTTTTTTTCATTCTACTAGGGTGTAAAGTATTTATTTTTAAATTTTAAAAAAGGTTCAAAGCCAGTGGCGATTCTAGAGTTTTAGAGTTTTCTATTTAAAAACGGTTTTTAATGCAATCCTGATTCAATATTCTACACATGTTAGTTGCATAAATTTAATATTATGGTACTAATATTTCTTCTGCCAAAGACGTTTTATATCACAAGTGCTTTAAAGAATTCTTAAACTATGTACAATTCAGACGGCAGCTAATTTTCTTTCTATCATCCCGTAATTACCGAAATGAAACAGGAACATTGCGAAATAATAGTCATAGCGAATTATAAGTAATGGCGCAAAAAAATAAATAAAAGGGGCGGATTGACTGGATCCGTTTACAACTGATTTAGGGAATATTACTTGATTAATAATACTCTGAAAACAAAGAAGTCCAACACCCGTTAGTTGAGGTTGAGACTACTCCCAGTTTCGTAATGGAATGTAGTGAAAAATGTATTATTATTTTATTATGAATTATTTTATTTCATTAAAGTCTTGTATAAAACACGGTCGATAAGCATTATTAAGCACACCTTTTTTAAACACTCGCTACGTTCGAATGCTAGTTTTTCATCGTTTTCGAGTTAAGAAACGTATTTATTGCAATTTCGTATCAGAAAGTTAGATTTTCGATATCAATTTTAGTATCATAATGCGTCACTTTTGTCGCACAAGTGAACATTTTGATTTTTATTTTGCTAGTAAAAAAAGAATGTTTACGAACATAATTTGTCTCAAAGTCCAAATCCGGGCACCTTTTTAAACGATAATTTGCATATTTTTATTCAAGACGATTAAAACGGTCATATTGAGACCGATAACCCGTTAAATAGAGACGTTATAAAAGAAAATACTTTTTAATTATTTTTTGAGTAATTTTAAGAAAACTGCCAAAAAATTGTGTCTCAGGTGTAAATCCGGTTTTTCAAATCGGGAATGATGAAAAACTCGCCTAACGACTCGTATTTCACACTCATGTTCTCGTTAAAAGCAGCTCATTTTACGCCCTTGGTAGCACAAATAATTAATGTCAACCATGTATTTCAAAACTCAAATCAATGGAAAAATGTAACTTTTCTGCGAAAAGTTATCTTCAATTTAAATGTTTATTTTGGTCAAAATAATTATTAAATAATTGTTTGTAATTCACAAGAATTATTCTATGAATCATTTATGATATGAACGTTTACTTTTTGACTATCTTATCGAATATTGGTAAAATAATAAAATATTTATTTCTGCACATACATTATTTTCGATTGAAATCTGTTATTTTCTCAGAAATTGACCTTGGTCTGTCTGTTTCAGTATTTTTGTTTATTAAATCACGATCATGATATTTCAATAAAAATAATTACATTTACTATTATTGTAAAAAATTTGTTCTCATTTCTTCAGTAAAATAATTCATAAATTACACCATTTTAGTTGTTAAAACACTTATTTAATAACTTGTGTGTTTCAAGGGAAATAGTCTGAAAAATCAAAACTGTACAACATCTCTCCTTGTTTTCCCATGACCATCATCATTCAGTCTTCTCCGCTTCCTTATTCGTCCAAAAGTCGCACTAATGGCCTAGAGTCCTCGGATTTTAAATATACACTGCGTTTCATCCTTTTACGACAGGTGCCTTCGATTAAATTTTAGTTAATATCTCGGAGTGTATTAATCTGATCTCAATTTGTTTGTGGCACGAAGAAAGGTCTTATCATTGTACTGAAGATATAGATGGTTGAATTCAATGAATCAATGTATTCATTTAAAATGATTGTAATTACAAAATTTGATTCGCAATAGATTTATCTAGGCATCGTAGTTATATAATATTACTATTACGGCACTAATATTTCTTCTGTCATAGACGTTTTTATAGAGCAAGTGTTTTTAATTTATTATTTGAGTGTGACCTCTGTGAAAGATTTTCATCAAATTGGTAAAATTAATTCATGTAGAATTCAATTTCGTGTATGGGTTGGTTATCTGTGTTAATCGAGGGTTCAAAATTACATAAATAAAAAATAAAATTCGTATATCGGACCTCTCTTTAAAATAACTACTGACTACTTAAACTAAGCGTAGAAGAGGTACTATCATTGGTTCCGAACTATAACTCAAGAATTATGGAACAGAGAATTAAATTGAAAAAAAAACGATGACCTTTAAAGATTGTTGTGTTTATTTTTTAAAAAACGCATAAAATATTGTATGAAACAAGGTCGATACGCTTCATTAAACACGCGAACCTTCTTCAAAACACTCGTTAGGCTCGTAATTTTGTGTTTAATAATGCCCTTATCGACCTAATTGTATAAATAACTATGGACATAGTTTTTTTGCAATGATAATAATATACGAAAAACATTGCGCTATAACTATACAATAGTACATATAAGGATTTGAATTTTATAGTTAAAAATGGCGCCTGAATTTGGCATTGATATAAATTTATAAATAGAATATGACATTTTTCACTAATGAAAAAAGTTATAAAGAGGCGCATTACGAAACTTAGATCAATGTCCAAAAGCTAATCGATTCGATATAGGAATGCAAAGCAGTTCTTTTGCTTTAAACAGCAAACAAATAATAGTAAGAGAATCAAAATGCATAAAAATTGAATTAGAATGTATATAATTACATAATTTGATAACTTGTATTTCAATTGTACATTTATTAACTTTCAGATTTCCCCTCTATTGCCGAATAATGCCCCCACCGGAGTTAACTTTGTACGCCATCTATTTATTAAACCAGAACATAGCCCAGCTACAGTTCCAATTGGACATCCCGAGGGTGGACATCAGATCGACGCTGGCCAACCTGATGAAGATTACGACCAATTGCCAGTTGGTCGAAGTAGGCGAGGAGTGCAGAACGAGTCAAAATGCATCGGACCTGAGATCGATTTCCAATTACGGGTCGTCGGTGGACATGACCACGATGCCGCTGTGTTCCCCAGAAAGAGACGAACGTGATAACATTTCTCTTGCCGATCAAAACCAAGAGACGCCAAAAACTAGGCATAGGTGAGGAATTGGGACTGGTTTGTTGGATGGATTATGGATTAATTTGCTGGTTTTTACCTTTTAGGAGTACTCGATCTATGGACATCGACTACAAGGATGCTATAGCCCAAATGACTTCCGAGAATATTTTCAATTCTGAGCCGTTACTCAGAAGCAATGATAAGGACCAGGATAATATGCTAATGTAATCAACCATCGGCAAATGTTGTTTTGTTAAAAGTTGTACAATTGAATTGAAAAGTAAAATGATATCGCCGAAAAATAAATTATGTTTTTTTATACAATTCTGTTGAAAATCGTTTACATTTTAGTAGCCAATGCTTCCTGTAGAAATTGTTTTATAAACATACAGTATTGAATAAAGTATAATTTAATACCCGCAGCAATTACAAATCGTGTAAATACACGAAATTAGAACTTTGTACCAAAATTCAACGACTATAAATTATTTATTTTATCTAAGTAGCCTAGAAGGAAAAAATATTTTGACGTTTTTCATGTCTCTATAATAAAATCAATATAATTTTTTTCACATTAAATAACAAAAAATAAAGTTCTTGAATGTTGATTATGCTTAGTACACTATTTGTCTGATATATTGAAAAATTAGATCGAAAGATCTATTCGCTTGACAACTTTTCTTAATTGTATGTGTGTGTATAGACCTTAATTTAGTACTGGGTTGTCTTTTAATTCTTT
>JXOV01005883.1:6099-16524 GCA_001014945.1 Clogmia albipunctata
GATCACACAGGCAAAGGGCCTCACCGGCACATAAGCCTATACTAATACTGATACTTGGGCAGGTCGACGAGTTGCGTTGGCGGAGTCAGTAAGCCGATTTATTAGCTTATTTGGATGGTTTTCCGCTTGGTCAAAGTGTTTGGCACTGTTGGTTCTTATTTCTTCTATTGCGGTCGGTATCTTGAGGTCACTATGAATGATGTTATTGCGAATGAATCAAGGTGCATTGCATATCAATCTTAGGGTTTTTTGATTGAAAGGCTTGAATGGTATTTATTGAAGTTTTACAGGCACATCCCCATAGTTGAATACCGTCCAAACGGGCTTGATGACCTTATACAACAGTACCTTTTTTTCCAGACTTAGTCCCGATTTTGACTTGAATAACCAATACATGTTTTTAACTTTTAGATCAAGCTGTTAACGTTATGGTCTTTCCATATTAGTATTTGATCTAAGTGCATTCCAAGATATTCGACCGAGTCTGTGCTTTTAAGTATGCTGTTATAAAAGATTACAGATAGTAATATGTATATTGTGTATATTTGCATGAGTTGTGTCCATTTTTCACCCAGCTGAAATGATTTTGTAGATTTAAAGATGCATCAATGGCATATTCGTGGGTTGATAAAAAGCCGCCTTTATATCAATATCGTCAGCTTAGGTAGTGAATAATCGTGGAGATGTTTGACATCCAAAAGAATTCAGTGCGGATGTCTTGCGGACGTGGATGTTTAATAAAGCAATTCCTTTTTAATCAACAACAAAAAATTCGCTTGGTTACCAAATCAAACAAATCAGAAATATTACTTTTCATCAAATATACTAAAATAACATTTTTTTATATGAATTTTATATGAAAATTGAAGCATTCGCATCCGCGGATGTTAGTTTTGAAAAATACGCGTGTTGTGAACTAAATCGACATCCACAACATCCTCTCTTGTGTATACTATATTAAAAAGAATCGGTACAAGCACGCTTTCTAGCTTTGATGGTATATAGTGTCGACTAGGAAGGACATCTTCATCTTAGCGATGACACCAGGATACTACACTTGATCAAACGCCAGTTTTATATCAAGAGATGCCGCAGAACAGTACTGGCCATGTTCGAAACAATTTTGAATTTAAAGAACAACACTGTGATATTGCTGCACGGTTCCGTGTTGCTTTCTGATTTGAAATAATTTTTGGAATAAAATCTAACAAACGATTCATCAAAAGCCACTCGAAAATTAAAGAAAATAATGCGTGTGGTATAACAGATTTACAGATACAGTAAAACCCAGCAAATTTAGAAAATTTCATTTAAAACATAAAAATTAATATGTACTCGTATATATTACTATTCAAGAAGTTAATATACTGATTTTCAGCTCTGAATCTCTGGAACTGAGTAAAATAGAGTTCCTTTCAATTCCTGTGTAAAACATGATGAATTAATAGAAACCTGTAAACTAATCGATAACCATTACTTTTCAGTGTATTATTGGTCATTTAACAGCACCTATAGTAGACCCAGCTGATGTTTCATTCACCGAAATCCCTTTTTTTGAAATTGCTAGATATGATTTAGCAATATATTAAAAACATATTCACAAACGGGTAGAAATTATTCAAATATTTAGTAAATGAATAAAGATAGAAAGGATAAACTGGTTATTTTGAAAGCGAAAGGAAACTAATGGGATTTGAAACTTTGTCTTCGAGGAGACAATCGAACTCGCCAGAGGACAAAGAGGTGATGGACTGCGAACCTAATTAAAATTATTCTACAGATTTTGCCGCCAAAATATCTTTGTAACTGTTTTTAGACATCAATTACATATTAATATTGTTGTCGATTACTTTCTTATTAGCGTTAAAATTAATAGAGATAATTGACAACCCAAAAAATAATAAATTAAGAACTTCTATTTAAAGTAAAGAAAATATCATTTATTCAAAGTCAAAATGGAAGTTAACCAACAATGATGGTGGTATCGAGTTGTCCGCAGAGAACATTCTCTCCAGAATCATCGGCAGCGTTGAGTCGCAGAGTGATGTCCTCGCTGGAATCGAAGGGAGAGTTCACAGCAACGGTGGACTCCAAGATGTATGAGGATCCAGCAGACAGAGGGCATCCTCCCTCGATTCCGTTGCAGGCGTTGGTCTGGTCTCCGAGATCGTAGTCCATTACAAGACCATTCCAAATGATTTGGAGGCTGGCTGTCAAGGTGGTGGTGTCAGTGGCTGGAAATTGGAATTAGGTTATAATAAAATGAGAATATTTTAGAGAATAAAACAAAATTCTTACGGGAAACGAATCCAATCCTGACGGTGGCATCGGAGCCGTCAACCAATCCGCATGGTGGAGCTGCACAGCCGACCACTTCGAAGGATGTGGCAGTGGGAAGTCCAGAGGGGCACTGTTCGACCTGGGCGAAGACAGCGGTGAAGCACAAGGCAGCGCAGACTACGAATTTCATCATTTTGACTTGAGGATGATCAAAACTTGACTGACTTTCTCAAAAAGTTTTGGCCTTTTATACCGTTTCGAGAAATTATTATCTCTGGATTTACTGCATCACAAATATATCTAATCAAGAGGAAGGCGTGAAACGTCATACCCTTCAGTATATAAGATCTTGACCTAATAATGCCATTATTTAATTAATTTCTTCATACAATTATATGTCGGTATTAACATTAACGAAAATGAAGAATTTTTCAGTTTTAAACTATTTTTAACATGAAATGTTTTACTACTGCTTAGAACTTTTTGTAGATTTTAAGAATTTATTGTAGTACTTATACAAAGACCATATGAATTATTCTTTTAACTAACCCAAACTATTGATTAGTAATTACTTTCTATGTGGATAGGATATAATTATGTTTTGCTTTTGGTTCGTATAATTATCAATACAAGCTTTACTTAATAAGCACCTCCCAAATTTTCGATAACGTTTTTTAAATAACATATACACACGATATGGACAACAAAGTAGCAGCCTTATCGTTTTATCGGACCTAAACTGCAGGTTTGTCCATGAACATCAATTCGATACCTTTAATAACAATCTCGCCTCCAACTCAAGAATTTTTGTTACTGTGGTGAAAAACATTTCGATTTCTTCTTAGTAACAGAACATTTACTTCATATTTTTAAAAAAATTATTAGGATTATGGAAAATTTGCCGTTGTTGAAGAATGGATAATTTTTAAGAAATAAGCAGAAAGGCTTAAAATGATGTACTTAATATTTAATGTGTAATTATTATATATTTATTGTTGAACAAAACGAATTTCTTTAAAATAACAACTTATAACAAAACTTTTATTTTTGGATGATGAAATCTCGATGATTGCTAAAAAATCGGAGATATTTTAAATTAAAGATTCAAATAAGTCATATAAATTGTATCCTTATAAATAGTAATTTAAAAATAGGTATGAAATTAATTTTCATGACGACATAACAATGAATTTACTGGAGGCACACTGAGAGGTTTGTCACTCTCTTATCTGCAATAAAAATTGATGTCTTTTTTTTGCTATCAAAATTAATCAATACGTACTTTATACACACCAAATCTAGACAAAAACTGTTGTCTGACGGGCGAATAATGAAATTAACTAAGAATCAAAGATCACCTAAAATAAGGTTGACTGGGGTATCTGATGGAAAGCAAAACATGTACTTATTTTATATTGTTATATTGAATTTATAAAAATTTCTAAATATGTAACAGAAAAAAACATATTGTTTTACCTAAGTTTTGTTGCTGTAATAATTAAACAAAACTTACATAAAAAGAGTTCTGGCCATTTAACTTACAAAATCTTTAAAAACTTGTTGGGCATCGTACAGAAATTAGATCTACGTGTATATTTTGTAAGATATTTATATACTATATCATTTAAATAAAGATCATTTTAAAAACAACAACTAGATAATCAGATTCATTTATGAACTCTTAATCATAAAACAAATAAATCAAAAATCGATAGCCCATTGTTTAAACTAGAGCTGTCCTGAGAAATAATGAAGTTGGTGTTAAATAATATAAATTTAAAAAAACTAAATCTTACTATTAATTATGATAAAAAACTTATCAACATAGATGTAAAATATAATGATAATTTTTATCTTAACTTGATAACTCCTTGTTATCGATTGGTTATGATTTATAATTTGAATGACTGATAAAGTTTCAAATACAGTCGGTAGATGAAACAATCGCACTTTTCGGAAGAGATCCACAATATCCTCTTTATTCTTATTAATTTTTATGTAACTATATTCCATAAGAATTTTTGAGTTATATTAAAATTATAGTATATTTAAAAAAATTATTAAATTATTAAATGATTATATACGAATATCTATTATTGAAATATGCCATGAATAGTTTGAGCGGAATTGTAGGTACTACTCTTTGATAACAATTATTTTATCTGGAAGTGACCAATGATAAGATTTTCTATCAAACAATTGAATATTCAATAATTCCACAGTTTGATAATAATCCGTTGTTGTGAATTTTTTTTTATAATAACTGGCTTATTGTAGTTTCGAACTATTTTCGCGATAAAGTTTCAAACGGAAATTGAATATAAATTGATCGAATTTACTACAATAGTCAGTCAAGTTTTGATCATCCTCAAGTCAAAATGATGAAATTCGTAGTCTGCGCTGCCTTGTGCTTCACCGCTGCCCTTGCTCAGGTGCAACAGTGCCCCTCTGGATTGCCCACTGCCTCCTCCTTTGAAGTGGTCGGTTGTGCTGCACCTCCATGCGGCTTGGAGGATGGTAGCGACGCCGTTGTCAGAATTGGATTCGTTGCCCGTAAGTATTTTCTTCGACTGTTTAATAAGTAATAATATTAGTAATTCAACTTTGTTTCTATTTCAATTTTTAGCCACAAACACCACCACCTTGACTGCCAAGCTGCAAATCATTTGGAATGGTATTATCCTGGATTACGATCTCGGAGACCAATCCAACGCCTGCAATGGAATCCAGGGTGGATGCCCTCTGTCTGCTGGAACCTCCTACATCTTGGAGTCCACTGTCGCTGTTAACTCTCCCTTCGATTCCTCTCAGGATGTGACTCTTCGACTCAACGCTGCCGATGATTCTGGAGAGAATGTTCTCTGCGGACAACTCGATACCACCATCATTGTCAACTAAAATTTAAAATAAATTGTTTCTAATTAAAAATATGTTTTCATATTGGTAAGACGTGTAATATTCACTAGGTAATTTTTAGAAATTTGACGGATTTTTGTTTATTAAATAACGGGTAAAGCTTAACGGCCATTTTAAAATCACCTATTCTTACTAGTCATTTTTCTATTTTCAAAATGTTTCAAGAATAAATTTCTAAATTTCTTCACTAAGGTTGGCTGTTTCAAAATCATTCAGAAATATTTCAGTATTGTTTAATATAAACAATATAACAAAAATAACTATTTTGAAATTGAGTTTATAAAAAATGATTGAGTTTTCATTAGTTTTAACGTTAATTACCATATTCTTGTTAATTTTAACAATCCGAATTGGATCAGGATTATCAGCTCCAATGAAGCTGTCTGTCATAACATAGTTTCCAAATTTATTAACGGGAATCAACAATCATCCATTTGCCTGTGCTTATGTTTTCAATCATTATAGACTTATGTTCTACTACGGCTGTTCACCAATTTCCCCATTGTTGTCGGTTAATTGCAAGTTCTTTCTAATCACTGATTCCAAAAAGTCATTCTGCAGTCTCAATTATTGCTCGAATCGTTTCCATAAACCGCATCGTACAGGCTCCTTCATACAGTATTCCATTTTTATATGCGAATCCAATTATTCAAAGAATATTCCTCTTTACACGTTTTAGCAGTTGTTCATTCTCCAATCGATTTCGTGATTGTCCCAATTTCACATCCATATTCTAAAATGGATCTTATTAGTGTTTTTAAATTCTAAGTGTGTTTTTATCGTCTTATCTTGAGATTTGTGTTGATCTTTGTGTGCTTTATTGTATGATGAGTAAAGAGATTTACAGTATAATATCAAGCTCGTTTAACCTGTTTTCGGCTTTTGGGCTCTATATGTGTAGAACATTTAACTCGCCAGGGAACCTCCTCTCCGGGTAATCATTTTGAACGTGAGCGATATTCAGGAGATCCACAGCTACATTAACGCATCAGTCTTGAAATGTGAAACAGGTATTTAAAGCAGCCTTGGCCCGTTCTGATCCTATTTAAGGTTGTCCTTGATTTCCTTGGTAGGTTAATACCAGGAACTTCCTATATGAGGGTCAGAGACAATTCCACCGTTGAAAGGACGATTATGTGTCCCTAACTGTCTTCATTGTTCTATGTTATAGATAGACATAAAGAAATGTTATTAAAATTGTATTTGTTAATATAATAAAAAATAAATTACTAAATCCAATAAAATATCACCAGTAATTGGTTTATAATTATATTCTCACAAATAAGTTAGATATTTTATTATTAAACCAAAAATATAACATTACCTTCAATTTGGTTAAAAATTATTTTTATCCATAAAAAAGAATTTTATATAAATTAGAATATGTGTTAATTGGTCTTTATCATGGAATAGGAATTGAATTTGATAAATACATCCATGTTAATGAATTGATTTAAATGACAACATTTTAATTTTAACTGTAAAACCAAAGAATTATAAATATATTTATACCATTCAAAAAATTTATTTTTAAACCATGTAAACCATTTCTATATTTATTTATCTGTATTTGTTTAAAACTATAAGAAAATTGTATTCAATATCAGGATTTTTTTATTAAAGAAAGGTTTTGTTATGCCTCGATTTTTAGGACTTGAATTTATTTATTCTGTGCCTTTTTATTAGAAGGTCTATTTGCAATATGTTTATTATTGAGGGAGTGAGACAGAAAAAGAAAAGTCATTGGAGCAACGCGTGGAGAAGTTTGGGAAACTGTGTGTTGACAAGAGAATGTTGTTGTTATTAAGCCA
Source organism: Clogmia albipunctata (assembly GCA_001014945.1). NCBI lineage: Eukaryota > Metazoa > Arthropoda > Insecta > Diptera > Psychodidae > Clogmia > Clogmia albipunctata. Next base: position 13,107 of record JXOV01005883.1, read on the forward strand.
CTTTATGAAATTAATCTTCTATGAGTATTACAAAATTGTTTCATGATAAGATATATATATAACGAAAACGTTTCTTCGATCATTAAAATATTAGGTGGAATCTAAAGGTATTATTTAAAAATGAGCAAGTCCTTACGGCAACAGATTTTTAACTAAGGGCGTGTCAATCTATAATTATAATTTCTCAAGAAAAAACTAAAAAATTTGAGGAATCATTAATATAAAGTAAATAATTATAAACTATAGTAAATAAAACACTTAAATGATAATTTTATCTTCTAATGATTACTCACAATTGATAATATATAAAATTAAAGAGATTATCCTTTTTTGCAAGATCTTATGTACTAAACGAATTAACGTGAAACGCATTCCCCATGATTAGATATATTTGTTTTGCAATAAATCTACAGATCGATAATTCTCTCAAAAAGTATAAAATGCTGAAAGATTTCGAGAAAGTCAGTCAAGTTTTGATCATCCTCAAGTCAAAATGATGAAATTCGTAGTCTGTGCTGCCTTGTGCTTCACCGCTGTCTTCGCCCAGGTCGAACAGTGCCCCTCGGGACTTCCAACTGCTACCTCTTTTGAAGTGGTCGGCTGTGATGCTCCACCATGCGGATTGGTTGACGGCTCCGATGCCACCGTTAGGATTGGATTCGTTTCCCGTAAGAATTAATTTTTTATATTCTCATTTTATTATAACCTTGATTCCAATTTCCAGCTACTGACACCAACACATTGACTGCTCACCTCCAAATTATTTGGAATGGTATTGAAATGGACTACGATCTCGGAGACCAGACTAACGCCTGCAATGGAATCCAGGGAGGATGCCCTCTGTCTGCTGGATCCTCATACATGTTGGAATCCACCGTCGCTGTGAACTCTCCCTTCGATACTAACGAGGATATTACCCTGCGACTTAACGCTGCCGATGATTCTGGAGAGAATGTTCTCTGCGGACAACTCGACACCACCCTCATTGTAGGATAATTTCCATTTTGGCTTTGAATAAAGGATTTTCTTTAATTAGATGTATTGATTTTTAATAAAATACTTACATCTTTATTTAATATTTGTTATTGCAGGCATGAACTTTAATTTGAAATTGATTTTACAAAAGTAATTTATTTATTGCTATACACATCTTAGTACCAAATATTTAGTAAATAGTTAAGATATCTTTTTATGAGTATTGTTCCTAATTGGTGACAGCTAATCCAAAAAATGTTAAGTCTGTCAATAAAAGATAGTTTTAAAGTATAATGTAAAAAATTGCGATAATTGTCACTACATTGTCAGTGGAATTTTCTCATATTGAATTATGAACTTTCAATGTGACCTTACGGAATTTTGGGCGTTATTATAGATATGTGCACATTTGAAATTATATAACTACTGCTATTAATAGAATGTTGCTGAAATTTATCTTTATGAAATTGAGTTGTAGCGAGTATGGTTAAGATCCAATGAAAATGAGCGGTTTATAATTTTTTCTTGCAAATATTATAACATATAAACATATACTTCTATTTAAAGCTTCAATGATCGAAGCTGTAATTTGTAAACAGTCCTTTTTTCACTTCTAATTGGCTTAAAACTGGGCTTAATAAACTTTTCAGTCTCTTATCAATGGCAAAAAATAAATTCAATATATTTTCAATAAATTTTTATGTTGCAATTTGATTGATGGTCATTTTATTATAGGGGATTTTGTACATACAAAAGGGCATGGTGTTTTGTTTTTGGATCATAATTCTTTATGGGTAGCACACAACAACGCCATATTATACATTAATCATGTTTGGTTATCTATTTATTAAAATTAATTTCCAATTGTTGCATAAATGAGCAGAAAAATAAATAAAACAGCTTTAAACACATATCGGCGAAAATGGGTTTTTTAAAACCGTATGGAGAAAATGGCATACCTGTAAATTTGATGTAATTATTGACAAATTTCGCAAATAAAACCCTATGTTCGTCTAGAAGTTCAAGAAGCGTAAACCCAATGCCAGAAATTTACCAACATTCTCCAGGGCTAAATCTTGAAAAAAGATCGTTGGAGTATATACGAGAACAATGCTGTAACGACAGGAACTATAGGTGATGGTGTGCATATGTTCCTGCGGTACTGGAGCGAAGAGTGGATACTCAAGAGAAGCTGGGTGGATGGTCTGGAAGATCGGGCCAGAGGACTGGCCAGGGAGTGTGAGCTCCTAGGAATACTAGTCGTTGTTGACTACTGAACAAGAGTAATTTGAGGTGCGTCAAGCCTTCGTATTTATTCATTTAAAAAACAAAAGAATAATATTTACAATAATATACACAAAAGGTTGAAAAGGAGGGATAAAGAAATTATTGATGAAGAGGAGCAATGTTGGAAAAACAGGAATTGCTCCTCGGGTTTTTGGATGTAGTGGTGAACACTACAATGCTCTTCATTATAATGAGATGTATTTGGAAAATTTCGACTTTGCTGTCGTCTTGCCTCCAAGACTGACGATGTGTTAAGTGTTTATAGTTTCTGGGCATTTTGGCTATCTATGAACAATATATGTATTGGTAAATTAAATAAATACCACTTAAAAACAAAATGACAGGTATACCATTTTGTCCATATGTCGTTTTGAAAGAAAAAAATATAAAAATATGATTCTATTTTTAGAAAATCTTATTTTAAGACAAAAATGAATCCTTAAGTGATAAAATAAGCATAATGATCATATGTAAATTTGCGAAAAACTACCAAAGTGCTCAATTAAACTGAATGTAAATAAAAACTCGTTACGGTGGAAAAGCTCCTGAGGGCCCTGGCACTAAGACGCATGGACCGAATGCTTTTAAATTTTGGAAGGTTAGCCAAAGCCATTTGGGTCACATGATAGCTCAGTCAGATGCGAACTAGAAAAAGTCTAAATCCAGAAACAACCCCTATGCCAATTTGTCCATATTTCCCCTACTTGTAAATGGTTATCCTTCAAATTAAAATGTCGTTTTTTACAGATCGCAACATGAAAACTTGTTGTTCACGCTATCGTTAAATTTACATAAACCACACACAAAGAACTCTTGACTGGACTGATTAAATCCCTTTCAGAAACTGTTATACCCGTTCCCTTCAATTATTTAATTACGGATCCGTCTATCACAATTTCTATTTATCACACTAGTGATGTACTGTAAATATTATATTATTGAATATTGAATTAAAGCAAGTCCTGTAAATAGTAAACAAAGTATTTCCATTTGGAGATTGTTCATAGTGAAGAATCCACTACGTTTCCAATACTAATATCTAAAGATATTACAGATTTTAAATCGAGTTGAACGAGGAAATCGGTGACTGATAAGATACCAAACTCGGATAAATCTATGATAAGTATATTGTTATGTTATCAACATTTGTTTTTAT
>JXOV01005886.1:5921-18680 GCA_001014945.1 Clogmia albipunctata
TGATTTAATTGCAAAAAATCATGTATGTTCGTTCTTGTGTGAAATGATTTTTTATTATTCGTATACTTTGCGCACTCCTTCGTTATACTTGTTATACTCATAATAAAGAATCTTCTATTTCACGCATTCTAGACATAAATAACTATTTTGCAATTCTGTATGTAAAGTGCCACATTTTTCATCAATCTCAGTACGTGAAATTCTAGTTCACAAAAGGAGTGAAAAAAGTACTTTTTTCATTCTTTTGGAAGAAGAAAAGCCTAATCATATTTCACATATTTATCAATTTATTTATTATATCAAAGATTATTTAATAACTAAATATGTTCCAATAGCTTCCGCCAACTTCATTTTAAGCAAAACCTGAAATGAGTTAAAATGGGTTAAATATGAGTTTGCTTATTTCACTAAATTTTAGAGTATTTCTACACATTTGAGCCCAATTTTGAAGAATCGTTATCCATCTTATTTTGGAACATAAGGTAAAAGAATTGAATTTTTCCGTATATTTAGTCCAATTTATTTGTGAACTGATTTGACACATCGATTTTTCACTAAACAAATAATATCCTGGTTGCTTGAATCAATTCTTATTGTCAAAACCATAGTTAAATTCCCAAGCAAGGTGGCTTTGAATTTCTATTTCTAGATAAATGAATTGAAAATTGACGTTTCTTATTCAATTTTTAATTATGATTTTTAAAATAGTTACTGATTTGAATTGCAAACAAAGCTGTATGTTAGTCATGTGTGAACTGAAGGTTTTTTTTATTATGAGTAATTTTTTTTACAAGACGAAGGAGTGTAAAAAATTTACGAATAACTATTATTTAATTTGTCAATTACCCGAACTATTTTTCTTGCTGTTGATTATAACACTTGTACTTTTAGTTCAAGCTTATCTGTCTAATTTATTAAACCACTATGTTATTTAGAAGACTGTAAGTCAATCGTGTTTTGTAGAAAACTCTCGGTTACTATGATGTTATATCTTTAAAATAAATATAAACTATATTTTTCGTTATTAAATATGAGAAACACTTTACAATAATCGATAAGAAAGATAATCCTCGAATTTATTATTGTTTTTTTTATATATTTATAAAATAAGAAATACCACAAGTCTGTATTGTACTTCTTAAAATTGTATAAAAGCAATAAATCTGCAATCAACTCGTATTTATTTTCGAACAAAAAAGGAATTATGTACAAATGCAAAAAATAAACTTTCATACCTAAAATTAAAATAACAATTTTAATAATTATTTAGGAGAAAACTGGATGAGACCGTATTCACCAGTGCCCATCCATTTTGGGTCTTTTTTATTTAGTTCTTCAGCAACACCTGGTTTTAATCCACTGACTGTATCCGCTTTAACTGTTCTCAAAGCGCAAATATTTGTTGGTTTAAAACAACGAATTGCTTCAGAGAATGGAGTAGTTGGATCCCAATTGATATCTCCCATCAATTTTCTGTAGTTCAAGTCTCCTTTGAAGATTAGTAGTTTTGATGAACTTAAGGAATTGTAGAGATTCTCGTTGACTTTTTTCATTTGGTCAAAGTCATATGCGCTGGTCCAGAAATAATCTGCTGTACATTCGATTTCACCACGAGCAATATAATCGCTAAGTCGATTTCCGAAATCCTTTAAATTGCTATCGTCTTCATTTTTTAACGTTTCAATCGTCCATTGAAAATCGTGTGGAATTACATCTGACACAAACCAGGGAATCATTTTAACATGGCATCGAATTTTGGTAGCCAACTTTTGGGACAAGATAAAGTCGATTAAACAAAAATCGGTAAATAATTCATATCCAGCGTTGTCGTGAATTAAATCTGTAAAGAAAGTATAATTACTATTTTCTCTAAATAATATAGTTATTGAATTATTCACTTTTATTGTCAATGCTTATTGAAGTCTACTAAAGTTATAAAAAAACATAAAATTATTAGAAAATAACATTTTAAATAATAACTTATAATAATAACCATATTGTGTTAAACCAGGTAGAATTGCAGGGGCACAAATAAGATAAAACCCCATTTAATCTTTTCATCCATTATTTTAAATGTGTTTGTGGCTGGTAATTTCATAGTCCAATTCAACATCAATCTTAGTAACAGAATTGACAATTTGTTTACAAAAAAATGTCGCCTTAAAAGGTCATTTTATTTACAAATTGAAATTTTATTCTTAAAATCCAATTGAAGCAGGATGCTAAAGATTTGTTCTCAGTAAAATAATAGCAGTTATCAGATTTTGTAATGAACCTTTTTTAAATTTGAATTTAAAGCCATTAATTTGTGTAATGGAAATTTCAGCTTTATTTTGCCGTTCCATCTTCATGGTTTAGCACAACTATTTTCACAATACGACACTACAAACAGGCTGCGTTTCTCGCCCAAATATAAATAGGTTTATATATAGAGAAAATTGATAATTAATTTGTTCATTTTCAAATTTAATAATGGTTCCAAAAATCATTTGCAATTGTCAGGATTTCGTAGTTTCCAATCACATCTTACTCAATACTAATGTTTTTATATCTCATAATGGATCGAAACAGTAAAATTAAAATCTGGTTTCTGAACTAGAGCTGTTTGAACTCCTCATTCCATAAAAACCTGTCCAACGAGTAATTATAATTGACCTCGTTTAGTTGGGAGTAGGAATGTAAATTTCTATAATGCATTCGTAATAAAATATTTAGCTTTAAATAAAAAATAATATGAACTAATTTAGAAAACCAGATGAAAAAAATATTTTATATTTTGAAAATTCCTCTTTTCTAATTTTTCATTTTAAATAAAAACTATAAATATCGAAAAATCAATACCTATTGTTGTGGAAGACTGGTCATTGGCAGATAAGCATTTCCATATTTCGTCGATGTGATCAGCTAGAATAAAACTCTCCAACTGTTCCACCATGTGGAATGGGTCTCGATGCTGGGTCACATTTTCCCCTCCGGACAAAGACAAATCAATACGATTTCCCCACAAATTCACTTTCATTATGTTCCTAAAATTAGCTAAAATGTCTGTCTTTGATTGTCTAATTTCATTTAGACGGATTGCAAGATTAATAAAGGCTGGTTTACTGCTCAGATAGGATTCTTCTTTTTGTTTTCGGAAATAGTCAAAGTTTTTTAGTTGAGAACTGAAATTAGAGACATTATCTTATTATAAAACTATAATATAGTAATTTATTTTACTACCTCTCTTCAAATGTTGACTTGAGCCGTCTATAAAGATAACACTCTGCATGGAGCCAAACGGCGGAAAAGTAGGAATTTCTCAAATCATGGAGATTTGCAATAAAATCGTTCCAACTCTTTTGGTCTGTCTCATCTCCAGGAAGCATTTTAAACGGTTTATCCGTTTGCAGTTCATATTTTAGCTTAGAAAGGTGGCCAATTATGTCTTTAATATCATCCCGGCAATTCTGGAAGCGAATTATTAATTAAAAATTGCAATCAAAACAAACACAAACTTAAATCGCAAACCTCTCCATATTCCACCATAAGAGCCTCCTTATCTCTCGACAAGTTATCGATAATTCTCGTAAGAATCACAGGCAATCGATAACTCATAGTATAATGGCCAAAACTCCTAGGGAATGAAATAAATTTTAAAAATAGAATTATGGAAATAGTTTTGAGCCTTACTTTTTATAATGGCCTGAGAGAAACTCATTCACGGGAGTCTCCTCGTCCACTATATTGAACCGCTTATCCGTATCCATCACTGTATCAAGCACTAATTAAGCTACAAACGCTTAGAAACTAAAAACTACGAAATTGCAGAATATTTGAAAAACTCCTCCGAAACGTCAATGAGAAATGTCACACTCAGTTTTTTTATTTTAAATTCAAATTCTCTCTCTCGCTCTTTAAAGTTCGTTAAATTTATTTATTAAAATTTATTAAATAACAACAGTTATCTACTTTATTTTAGACAAAAAAAAAACAATAACAGATTCTTAGATATCTATAGATAAATGAGAATATTTCTTAAACTAAGCAAAATATTTTTTTTTTACTTTTTGGCAAACTGTATGAGGCCATATTCTCCTGTTGATTTCCAGTTGGGATCTTTCTGCTGTAGTTCTTCTGCAGCACCTGGCTTTAGTCCACTGACTGTATCCGCTTTAACTGTTCTCAAAGCGCAAACATTTGTTGGTTTAAAACTTCGAATTGCTTCAGAGAATGGAGTAGTTGGATCCCAATTGATATCTCCCATCAATTTTCTATAGTTCAAGTCTCCTTTGAAGATTAGTAGTTTTGATGAACTTAAGGAATTGTAGAGATTCTCGTTGACTTTTTTCATTTGGTCAAAGTCATAAGCGCTGGTCCAGAAATAATTTCCAACGCACTCCAGCTGCCCACAAGTGATATAATTATAGAGGCGATCTCCAAAATCTTTTAAAATTGTGTTCTCCTCTTTCCTTAACGATTCAATCGTCCATTGAAAATCTTGGGGAACAACATCTGACACAAACCAAGGAATCATTTTAACGTGGCATCGAATTTTTGTGGCCAAACTTTGGGATAATAGAAAGTCCACCAGACATAAGTCCGTAAACAGTTCGTATCCAGCGTTGTCGTGAATTATGTCTAAAAAGATTATTTAAATTTGTTTAGTGCAGTCGACAGATATCTTATTAATTGAAAGAATATAAATTGAAAAAAAATCATATCAAAGTAGTCAAGTACAAAAATTTTATCAATTATTTATAAAAATAAGATGATTTGTTTATAAAGTGACGATAAATCATAAAATTGGCAAATATCGTTAAAATATAAAATTTTCCAATTTGTTTATTAAATGCTATTGCCGTTTCCTTGGAAACCAGAGCAATTTACTACTGATAAATTAATTTTAATTGATTAATTGTTAATAAGAATTCCATGTCAGTCAAGAATTATAGAAGAGAATAAAATTAATGATTAAAATTAGGAATAATACCTATAGTTTTAGAAGAGTCGTTACTGCTAAGGCACTTCCATATCTCATTAATCTGGTCAGCAAGAATGTAACTCTCCAACTCGTCCAAAGTGCTGAATGGGTCCGCCTGTTGAACAAGACTTTGTCCAACCGAAAGCGACAAATCAAATTTATTTCCCCACAAATTGACCTTTACTATTTTCTTGAAATTTGTCTCTGTATCGGTATTTGGTTGCCTTAGAGAATTTAATTTATCAACCAGAACCACAAAGGCGTCTTTACTGGTCAGATAAGACTCCTCCTTTTGTTTTTGGAAATAATCAAAATGCTTGAAATGAATACTAAAATACACAATAATTAGGTGATTAAACTAAAAGTAATTAGCTATAATACCTTTCCTCGAACAATAATTTCAATCGCCGATAAAAGTAGCACTCGGCATGTAGCCAAACAGCTGAGTAGTATGAATTCTTGCTCTTATCAAGACCTGAAATAAAATCGTTCCATTCATTTTCGTCCGTCTTATTGCCAACCAGTAACTGAAATGGTTCATTATTTTCCAGCTCAGCCTTCAGCTTATTAACGTTTGCAATAACATTCTTGAGGTCATTCTACAAATTACATAATAAATCGATTAATTGCATTCAAAACAAATAATAAAGTGCATACTTCGGAACTTTTCGCAATCAAAGCCTCCTTATCTCTTGTCAAGTTATCGATAATACCTGTGAGAATCACAGATAACCGATAACTTATTGTAAGATGGGCAAAACTCCTTAAAAATAATTAAAACAAGGAAATAATTTTAAAAAAGTAAAAAATTAATTTAATTAAAATTACCTCTTATAATGAGCAGATAGGTACTCATTAACAGGTGTTTCCTCATCCACAACATTAAACCTCTTGTCCTGGTCCGTCATTTCATTGACAAAGAATTTCCTCAAACTGAAAAATAAATTTCAAATCCAAATTTCCAATTGAGAATTTGACACCTAGAACTGTCATTGTATTGTCACTTTGCCACATGGTTTTATTTACAAATTGAAAATCGTGAACCGGGATTTGTTTTGTAATTAATAGAAAATATAGTGTTTGAATAAGTTGTATAAAGATGCCGAAAGTGCGTTCTACATCTGGGCCACCCCGCAAGCAGGGGTTCAACCCCTCGGGCCACTCCATGAACCCGGAAAGGTCAAAAGAAGGATTGAAGGGGAATTTGCGGTCCAAGGCGACTATAAAACGTCTTCAAATGTACCGTAATTTCAAGGCTAAGAGGAATCGTCAGGGAAAAATTATCACCCCAGCTCCCTTCCAAGGCTGGAATGCCTCAGGAACAATGGCCAGAGTCGAACCAAATATCAAATGGTTCAGTAATTCTCGAGTCATTTCCCAAAATGCTCTACAAAAGTTTCAGGAGGAAATGGGAAAGGTGAAGAACGACCCTTATAAGGTCGTTATGAAACCGTCCCAGCTTCCAATTACCCTTTTAAATGAAAAGGCCAAATATCAGAGAGTCCATTTGTTAGACACTGAGAGTTTTGACACGACTTTTGGTCCAAAGAAGCAAAGGAAGAAGCCTAGTTTGAAAGTGAGAGATTTAGAGGACCTTACCAAGACAGCTGATGAAAGGACAGAAAAATATGACGAAACCAATGACCACGATTTGATTAAAGATGACGGAGGAGTTAAACGTGCTGTTAGAGACTGGGTATTCGGAGCTGGTCAGAGCAAACGTATTTGGAATGAATTGCACAAGGTGATTGATTCATCTGATGTTCTACTACAAGTGTTGGATGCTCGAGATCCTCTTGGAACTCGGTCAAAATTCATTGAAGAGTTCTTACGAAAAGAAAAACCCCACAAACATTTATTCTTCATTCTAAACAAAGTGGATCTAGTTCCCACTTGGGTGACCCAAAGGTGGGTGGCTATTCTATCAGCAGAATACCCAACAATCGCCTTTCACGCATCTTTGACCCATCCTTTTGGAAAAGAAGCTCTCATAAATTTGTTGAGACAACTGGGAAAACTGCACATTGACAAGAGACAAATCAGCGTTGGATTTATCGGGTATCCAAATGTGGGAAAGTCCTCTGTTATCAACACTTTAAGAAGCAAGAAGGTGTGCAGCGTTGCCCCAATTGCCGGAGAGACTAAAGTTTGGCAGTACATTACTTTGATGAAACGCATTTTCTTGATCGATTGTCCTGGAGTCGTTTATCCTTCAGCTGAAACTGATACAGAGAAGGTGCTAAAAGGAGTCGTTCGTGTGGAATTGGTAACTCACCCAGAGGACTATGTGACTGCAATCATGGACAGAGTTCGAACAGATTACATTAAGAAAACGTACAAAGTGGAGTCTTGGACTTCATCTTTAGATTTTCTTGAACAATTGGCTAAGCGAACTGGAAAACTGTTAAAAGGTGGCGAACCAGATGTAGGAGTTGTTGCTAAGATGGTTCTTAACGACTGGCAGAGGGGCAAAATTCCGTTCTATGTCTCCCCAGAAGCTTTTGAAACTCCAAAATCCAGAGAAAACCAGCCAGAAACCACTGAAGAAGTGAATGAAACAGCCTCTCAAGCCGAATCAAAGACTTCTGAAACAGTTAAAAAGGGAAGGGAATTGCAGCAAGTTCAGGACTTTAGAAAAATCAAAGTCAATGTCGAGTTTAATAAAGAAGACATTAAGGAAATGGATGCGATCAATATTGAACTATTGGAACAGCAGAAGAAGGAACGAATGGAGAAGAAATTGAAACGAAAACAGGCCAAGGAAGACGACGATTCCTCAACTGGATTGAGTGACATTTACTCAGAGGATGAGTACGATGAAGTGAAGGAGAAAGTTGTGAGGAAGAAGTCCAGGCCCAGTAAAATGGCTCAAAAGACGACGACAAGTGGTGATTTTACTGTAGAGGAAGAAGGTGGTCCAGCGAAGAAACAACAGACGGCCAAGCAGAGGCGAGCTGCAGAGAGGTCCCAGAAGAGGAAGAAGATAGGAAGCAATTTCTATGAAACAGCAAATGTAAAGAACAGAAATCGAAATAAGAAAACTGAAAAATAAATGAAATTTTATTTAATTTTAAAAATGAGTTTTAATTTTATATTACATTATTATAAATGATGCTCTTTTTACAGGTAATTTACAGAGAGAATTGGCAAAATTTATATATTTTCTAACAAACGTAATTTAATATTCAAAACTTTTGGTCGCATGTACAATTACAGATTCGATCCGCCTAGTCTGACATTTACCATTTTAAGGTTATGGCGTTTGCAGTGAAACGTCAAATTTTCTCACGAATGAAAACAAACCGATAATCGTTTACAAAACTCGCCAAAAATGGACGAGTTGGAGAAATTGGAGCACCTCTCTTTGGTTTCAAAGATCTGCACAGAATTGGATAACCATTTGGGATTGAACGACAAGGATTTGGGTAAGAAAGTAGATTTTTTAAACGTTTTCCAAAATTCTAATAACTTGTCTCTTTTAGCTGAGTTTATAATTGATTTGGCTACCAAGAACCCTACCTTCGACAGCTTCAAAGCAGTGCTGTTGAAAAATGATGCCGAATTTCCAGATTCATTCATCTCGAATTTGCTTCGAATCATCCAATTGATGAAACCACCAAAAGGCGGCTCATCTTCCAGTTCTCTCAGTAAATTTGACAATAAAACCACAGATGTTCTTTCTGTTAAGTTTCCTGGTCTCGCCATTCCTAACAAAAATCAAAAGGAACTTCTCTTAGAGGACGAAAAAGAGACACTGAAAGAGGAAAAGGAAAAGAAAGAAATCAAAGATGTTGACGATGCTTTTGCTGAATTGGAAGCATTGGCTCCTTCTGCTAGTACAAGTAAAGATGAGAAAAGTCACAAAAGGGAAAGAGATAGGTCCAGAGACAGATCTAGGGACAGGAAAACCAAAACTGAAAGAAGTGACAGAAAAAGATCGAGATCAAGAGATAGAAAACGTTCCAGATCTAGAGAACGCCACAGATCGAGGTCCAGGGATCGTGGTAGAGACAGAGAAAGAGACCGAAGAAGACGTTCTCGGAGTAGGTCTAGGAATAAAGATCGAAGAGAAAGAAGTCGTTCGAAAGACAGAAGAAATCGCAAAAGAGACCGTTCCAGAGATCGACCCCGCCGCAGTCCGTCTCGTGAAAAACGAAACCAGTCTCCTATTCCTGACGATCCAGAGCCGGGGAAGATTTATTCTGGAAAAGTTTCAAATATAGTTCAATTTGGATGTTTTGTTCAAATCCTTGGTTTAAGGAAAAAGTGGGAAGGATTAGTTCATATTTCCCAACTGAGAGCTGAGGGGAGAGTGACAAATGTGTCTGACGTTATCTCCAGAGGAGCCAGTGTTAAAATTAAAGTAATTTCCGTAACGGGTCAAAAGGTTTCCCTTTCAATGAGAGACGTTGATCAAGATTCTGGAAGAGATTTAAATCCAGCATCTCACGCTCATTTAATTCCGGAAAATGATTTAAGAAATCGAAATCCTGACCGTCCAGTCGGCGGTACATCAATGTTACAATTAAAAGGCGGTCTAGAGGGTGAAGAAGAGAACAACGTTCGAAAGCGAGTTACAAAGATATCAAGTCCTGAGCGATGGGAAATCAAACAAATGATCTCTTCTGGGGTAATAGACAGAAGTGAATTGCCAGACTTTGACGAGGAAACCGGTTTATTGCCAAAAGATGAAGACGACGAGGAAGATATTGAAATTGAAATAGTAGAAGAAGAGCCTCCATTTTTATCCGGACATGGAAGAGCGTTGCACGATTTATCTCCAGTGAGAATTGTCAAAAATCCTGACGGATCATTGGCACAAGCGGCTATGATGCAGTCTGCATTAGCTAAAGAGAGAAGAGAACAGAAGATGTTACAGCGAGACCAAGAAATGGAATCTGTTCCAGCGAATTTGAATAAAAACTGGATAGATCCCCTACCAGAAGAAGAGAGCAGAACCTTAGCTGCCAACGTAAGAGGTATTGGACTTGTAGCTCAAGATGTTCCAGAGTGGAAAAAGCATGTAATAGGAGGGAAAAAGTCTTCTTTTGGTAAAAAGACCGACTTGACTTTAATTGAACAAAGACAAAGCTTACCAATTTTCAAACTAAGAGACGACTTAATTCAGGCGGTTACCAATAATCAGATTTTGATTGTCATCGGTGAAACTGGATCAGGGAAAACGACTCAAATAACTCAGTATTTAGCAGAAAGTGGATTTTCAGCCAGAGGAAAGATAGGATGTACCCAACCCCGTCGAGTGGCAGCAATGAGCGTTGCCAAAAGAGTGGCGGAAGAATTTGGATGTCGATTGGGACAAGAAGTTGGATACACAATTCGTTTTGAAGATTGCACAAGTCCAGAAACTGTCATTAAATACATGACAGACGGTATGTTGCTAAGAGAATGCCTGATGGATTTAGACTTAAAGAGTTACTCCGTTATTATGTTGGACGAAGCTCACGAAAGGACTATTCACACGGACGTCCTTTTCGGTTTACTCAAACAAGCTGTGCAAAGACGACCAGAACTGAAATTGATTGTAACTTCAGCTACTTTGGATTCAGTTAAATTCTCTCAATACTTCTTTGAGGCACCTATTTTTACAATTCCTGGTAGGACTTTCCCAGTGGAAGTCCTCTACACAAAAGAGCCAGAAACGGACTATTTGGACGCTAGTTTAATAACCGTAATGCAAATTCATTTGAGACAACCTCCAGGAGACGTTCTCCTCTTTTTGACTGGTCAAGAGGAGATTGACACAGCTTGTGAAATTCTATACGAGCGAATGAAATCCTTAGGTCCAGACGTTCCCGAACTTATAATCCTTCCAGTTTATTCGGCCCTTCCCTCCGAAATGCAAACCAGAATTTTCGAACCAGCTCCAGCGGGAAGTAGGAAAGTGGTTATTGCCACAAACATTGCAGAGACTTCTTTAACCATCGACGGCATATACTATGTCGTTGATCCCGGATTTGTGAAACAAAAAGTGTATAATTCGAAGACTGGAATGGATTCCTTGGTTGTAACGCCGATTTCTCAAGCAGCTGCCAAGCAAAGGGCAGGTCGCGCTGGAAGAACTGGCCCTGGAAAATGTTACAGACTATATACAGAGAGAGCTTATCGAGATGAAATGCTGCCAACTCCGGTTCCAGAGATTCAAAGGACTAATTTAGCGACAACTGTTCTTCAACTGAAAACCATGGGAATCAACGATTTATTGCATTTTGATTTCATGGACGCCCCTCCAGTGGAGTCTCTAGTAATGGCTTTAGAACAGTTACATTCTCTGTCAGCTCTAGATGATGAAGGGTTGTTAACGAGGTTGGGAAGAAGAATGGCAGAATTTCCCTTAGAACCAAATTTATCAAAAATGTTAATCATGTCTGTTGCTCTTCAGTGCAGTGATGAAATCTTGACAATAGTCTCAATGCTGAGTGTTCAGAATGTATTTTACAGACCGAAGGACAAACAAGCTTTAGCGGACCAGAAGAAGGCGAAATTTAATCAAATTGAAGGAGATCATTTGACCCTTTTAGCAGTTTACAACAGCTGGAAGAATAACAAGTTCTCAAACGCATGGTGTTATGAGAATTTCGTGCAAATTAGGACACTAAAACGAGCTCAAGATGTCAGGAAACAATTACTAGGAATTATGGACAGACATAAACTGGATGTAGTTTCAGCAGCAAAGAATACAAATCGAGTTCAAAAGGCGATTTGCTCAGGATTTTTCCGAAATGCTTCGAAAAAAGATCCTCAGGAAGGATATAGGACGCTAGTAGACTCTCAAGTGGTCTACATTCATCCCTCAAGCGCTCTATTCAACAGACAACCGGAATGGGTTGTCTATCACGAATTAGTTCAAACAACTAAGGAGTATATGAGAGAAGTGACGACAATCGATCCTAAATGGCTAGTCGAATTCGCTCCTTCTTTCTTCCGCTATTCAGACCCGACGAAACTCAGTAAATTCAAGAAGAATCAACGACTGGAACCACTCTACAACAAATATGAGGAACCCAATGCCTGGAGAATATCCAGAGTCAGGAGACGTAGAAATTAATTAAATTGTAGATTTTAGTAATAAAGATTAAAATAACTATTTAATTGGTTTTTATTTATTTAATTATTGATCATTTATATTTTTTATTGATTATTTTATTTTTTTTATTGATTATTTTATTTTTTTTTTATTGACCGCGGAACCCACTCTGGGAATTATAGCCCTTATTCTTATATAAATAAGATCATTGTAACGATGCGCATTAACGTATCAACAGGTGTACGGTGTACCGCCATACGCCCTTCCTCGTATATCACCATAGCTCTCCCTTCATATCACAATTGCTGGCCCCATTGTTATATATTTAAAGAATAATTTATTTGTGTTTAATGATGTAATGCGTGTCAACGATCTACTCTAGAGTATTGTAGCAAAATTGAAGTTCTTTAATGTAACCCTTTCCCGTCAATGTAAATAGACCTTTACTCCTGTGGCAACTGCAACGAATTAATATTATCATTTATTATTATCATCGAATCATTTATTATTTATTCATCTATTATCATTATTATTATTTCTATTTTAATTATTATTGGTATTTGTATTTAATATTCTTTTTTTCGTTTTAATAAATTGAGTTCTGTTTCAACCATCAGCCAGTGAGTTTGAATTATTGTGCATTGACATAAGACCACCTCTAGTTTCAGATAGTGTTTTTGGTGACGAGTTNTATTATCATTTTTTCTATTTTAATTATTATTGGTATTTGTATTTAATCTTCTTTTTTTCG
>JXOV01005897.1:1742-46111 GCA_001014945.1 Clogmia albipunctata
TTGCATGGTTTTGCTGTTTTTATTCAAAAATATTTATAAAATTTGATAATAATAAATTAACAAAGATGTCTTCTAACCATGTAAAACATTAAATATATAATTTATTAAACGATGTCAATTATTTGTCAAGCTTAAGTTTAGGCATCAAAAATTCGAATCCCGATTGTACAAAAATCCACAACCATATTTCATTGATTGAAAATTAATTATTTTTGTAATATTTTGTACAAACAAACAACTCGATTTGTTAAATGATTATAATAATATAATTATATTTATTATAAAGCCATGGGTTTTATAACGATTTTATGAAGTTATTGGAAAATTTTTGGCTTTTTTAAATAGTGTTAATAAAAATGATATAATTTCTATAACATTCTTATATTAAATTCANCTGGCTTTTTTCAGTGTTAATAAAAATGAAATAATTTCTATAACATTCTTAAATTAAATTCTAAAGTTTATTAGTTTTAAAATCTATAATAAGTCTAGATTTGAATTAACATACTGATATCTTATTATGTTTAATTATCTTACAAGAAAAAAGTCCAAATACATTATGTTGTCTTTTATATCAAATTTAAGCGAAATGGAAATATAACTATTACAAAGTCAAATTATAAGATATCGGGTTAAAAATCAACATAGACTTAGTTGAATTGATTTTACTTAATAAAATAAATAAGTTTAGGCTTTATTCGTACACAAAGAAAATTAAATATTGATCATTTCTGGACAAGCCATAATTCCGAAGTTCAGTCTTTTATAATAGTTCTCTTATAAAACTCAAAAAATTTAACAAAATGCCATCATATCCGATTGCAGTGGTCCAGGGTAGTAAGAAAAGTCTTAATGGGTTGTTTATCNCAAAAACTTTTTGAATTTAAAGATAATTTCTTTTAACTTCAAAANATAGACTTAGTTGAATTGATTTTACTTAATAAAATAAATAAGTTTAGGCTTTATTCGTACACAAAGAAAATTAAATATTGATCATTTCTGGACAAGCCATAATTCCGAAGTTCAGTCTTTTATAATAGTTCTCTTATAAAACTCAAAAAATTTAACAAAATGCCATCATATCCGATTGCAGTGGTCCAGGGTAGTAAGAAAAGTCTTAATGGGTTGTTTATCAGCTGACACTCGGTCTAGACATCTTCCTTCCTAGAAGTTTCAGGCACCAGCACATTCGTAGACTCGCACCAGACATGAGAATCTTCATCCACCAGCCTTCCGCCCTTCAAGCCAGAAACAGTTTTGCCCGAATCTCGTAGTTCCTTTACATGCCGCCTAATTACATCCAAACTTCAAATAACCGATCTTCATCCAGAAAACAGTTTTGAACATCCTACTGTCTCTCAACCCCTTTCGCTTTTCCGCTCATCAAATTTGGGCGAAAATGAATTGCAGATGCATTAGTGAACATGTTTTGGCACAAGAAAAAACTAAATTTTCGCCTTGAAAAACTATTACACAAGTTGACAGGCTTGCCAAAGGAGTGTGATAGTCTTCATGCACAATTAAGCAGCTTCTTCATGAATTAAAACCGCCGCGAATTAATTAAAAAGTAAACTTTTCCACGATCATTTTTTTTTATTTCAATTATACATCACAGGACCTAAGTGATATATTTAATCTCAAAGTAAAAGAAAAATTACATTTTTTAAGTAAAAACATACTTAAAAAGTACAAATTTATCTTTAATCTACGTCTTGTTTTGGGTAATAAAACAAACGAACCCTGTCTTACAAAGGTCAATGTTATTTTTTACAAGTAAACTCATTATTTTCCATTAACCTTCACGCAACATGATAATAAGGGCGGTTTTTTTATAATTCAATATATAATAAAAGAAATAGTAGGATTAAATAATATAAAAATAAAATAAACAAGTAAAATGAGGAAAACCGCCTTCGTTATGATTTTTGAATATTTTTTATCATAGTCATATCTATATAATCTCAATACAATGTTTGCAAATTAAACCGCAAAATACCCTTAGTTCATCACATCAACATTAATAATTTTTGCGGATGAATTAATGATGTCCTGTCAAAAAAGTATTACATTGATCATTTTTTTGCTGAACGTTTGTCCCGCTTCATTGGAGCTGATGAAATTTTCCACGAAAACTCAATAAATAAATATTAATAGCCTGTGAAACCTGCTCCTGTTGCCTGCCCATCCACCTTAAATAGGGCTCGATTCTATGCATCCAGTGTGACGAATCATATTGAAATTTTAATTAAAACCTGTACGGTTCGTGACAGTTTTTAAATATATTTATATTGGGATTTATAGTAAATGTCACGCACGCGATAAAATATGACGGAAATAATAAATTTTTAATTATTCGGTAAAAAGCGGATGATTTAAAAGTAGTTATTTTTAACACAGAAATCCGATTGAAGATTTCCACGAATAATTAATGCTTTATTAAATTTTAATGCCCGGTACTTAACTGGCAGCCAGGACAGACTGGATAATTTATTTTTCATACTATGTAAACATTTTGTACCTTAAATTCAGTTCCATCAATATTTACCTTCAAGATAAATGTCTGAATAATAAACTTTTGTCAGTGTTTCCCCGCTTGCCTTCCACTGTATTATTTGCCAATAAATCACGTTGTACTAAAACCATTTCCTTGTAAGCGCAACAGCCGTCCCAGAGAAAGCCATCCATCAAGATCAGATTATTTTCGCATATCATTCGACTAACCAACAATCAGACACACATGTGCTCTGCATTTATTGGCCAAAAACATGATCTCATTTTTGTGGCATTATCTTTTGCTTAGATTTATGTCAATAAAGCCCCATTATGGTATCATCGTAAAAGAATTCTAAAAGTAAAAAGTATATATATACTCGTAATTTTAGAATTTCTCGATGATATAAAATATGGTTTAACAAAGGTTAGAAGAAAAGGTCTTTAAGAATTATACTCGGTTTTTATTTAAAGAATAGGTCCTCATTTGTTCACTTTTATTAAATGTCTTAACTTCAACTAATGGTTATGAAACTGATAAAGTTGTAGAAATGAACCAAAAACTTAATTTTTAAATAAAAAAGATAATGCAAACTTTATTATTACCTACTTGTTATTATTTTAATTGGAAGGAAATAAATACAATGATTTTATACTCTAGGACAAATCAATTTTAATATTAAAATCTTCCCAGCTTAATCTGGTATGGTTTATTGTATATTTGAAATAGAAAAAATTTATTACACAACATTTTATGATTTAATTTGATTTTCTTTTATTAAATATTGTAAATTCGCATATGAGCTTTATGATGAAAATTAAATCTAGGCTTTATTGTGGTATTTGTAAAAGACAATTTCATCCAAAAAATCTTCCATCAAAGAACGAAGATTGTGGTGGATGTTGTCGCTGAAAAAATATCAAAGGCTTGATGTGGTGAATCAGAAAAAAATTGTATCGGGGATTGACAAACTTTGCTCGTTTGCTTATTACGGAAAATTGAAATTCAATCGGCAATTATTGGCAGATGATGCAAACAGAATAATTCGGGGTAAATCGAGAGAAAATTTGGGAAAATTGAATGTGAATGTGGAATATTGCGTGACATAACTCATGAGGATGTAACAAGAAGGGATCGACCCTTCGTCGCAATTTGCATAATTTCAGCAATTTAGCTGCGGAGTATATTTGCCGATTCTCCATTTATTATTTGCTTAATCTACTATCAAAACTCTTCATGTGTTTTTCAGTTTTTATTTTTACTTTATCGATCAAATTGGAATTCCGCTATGATTTCGCATTATGTGTCCCCCATTTTATTCAAGAGAGGAATCTTCAGACGGTTAGGGGTTGGCAACGACGACGTCGTGGGTTTTATAAATCTATAATCGATAATCCAATTAAAATTATTGTTTGTTTTTCCAAATAAACGTCAAATAATCCCCATTCTCTTTATGGCAATGAGAATAAATAAAAACCCCTTCTCAATGGCTCGAAAATTTCAAGCAAATTTTCTGGCCAATTAACTTGGCTTAGATTTCTCGACTTTTCTGTATTAGAAAGCGCAGTCATATAAGCCTTTTAAGGCATACCCACTCGTAGTCGTTAAAATGACAAATAGAATCAAATTTAATTCTTAAATACGACAAATGAAAATAGAATTCTGGAAAAATTAAACGACTTGTTTAAATTTGAGTTAAATGGAACTCATACTCTATTTAATGGTTTTAGGAATTTATTTATTTTTCCTTCTCTTTACAAGGACTGTCGTATGACGTAAATTTTTACAATTCGTCTTTTATTGTCAAGATAATAGAAAAACGTGGAATTTTATGTACGTGTATATGTAAAATAAAATATTGATTTCAAAATTACCAAATGTTTTTCATGATATGTAATATGTTCGAATTTTTATTTTTTTTCAAATAGACGTTATAAAATAAAACAATAAGAAGGAGATATTTTTTCGTCTTAAATTTAAATATAATATGGCCTTTGGTGACAAGCGGAAATGTATATATCCATTTATTTCAAACATTGATATTTCAATTGAATTTTGTAAAAAAAATATCTAATCAATAATTTATTAGTAATTAGGAGCAAGGAATACAGTTCCGTTCTCGTCCTATCTTTTTCATTATTAAAAATGTAACAAAAAGAAATAAAATTACAAAATTTTGTCAAATTCAAATTGTACTTCTAATTTGGTGATTTTTTAAAACTTAATATGAGATCTCACATAATAAGAAATAATGCAATCTTCATCATCTTCAATCTTTAATCAAAAAGCAATATTTCATGGAGGAGTAATCCATTATTTTCGGGTAATTGACATTCCATTTTAATGTTACACAGGCATTCGACATCGGCAATAATACTTGGATTTTATGTTAACAAGGAATGTCCCATAGATTCGACAACATGAACCAGACTTATCACATGGTCGATTTCAGATCCAACCCATTGACTAAATAGACGTTTGCCTTCTATTGTGCTCAGTCCAATTTGCCAAAATGTAGGATGTGTAGAAATTAGCAATAAATGCAAAACTAACACTCCATATTACAATGGAAATGAGATCAATTTGAAAAGCGGGTAATTTTATTTAAATTTTAGAACTTGACAATTGGTATTTAAATTGACATTTTGTATCTATAATTAGGCTGATTACTAGTTAAAAGCCCTTCCAATTGTCCGGGCCGATGTCGAGCCCGTCACACTATTAGGAATAGATATCGGAATAGATACATTATATAAAAACAATAATAAGAATTAAATTTCAAAAATAATTCATGAATTTTTATATTTTTATGATAATTTTAAAATAATAAAAATATTATTGAATTGTGTGACTTTATTAGGTTAAAAGATTATTATACCCACTTAAAATAATATTATTACATTCCATATAGCCGAAATAGCTCAGTTGGGAGAGCGTTAGACTGAAGATCTAAAGGTCCCCGGTTCAATCCCGGGTTTCGGCAATCACTTTTTAATTTTTTAAATCAGTTATTATTTTTTATACACCACATAAGTATGTTAGAATGGACTTTTTTTGCATTACTCGTAAGATTTTATTGATTTATTTCTTTATTAATCATATTAAAATATACAAAGACTTTCATTTTTTTTTTAAAAATATAATGAATCAAATAAATATGTGTTCTAATAAAAATTTGATTTCAGAAATTACACAAACTACAAAAGTGATCGCCCACAATACCATTAATCAATTCATATGTTCTACTACTCACATCACAGCAATTAATTATTATTGATATTAAATTATAAAAAAAGAAAGTCATATTCTACGAATTAATTTGTTTTAAAGTCAAAATTTCTGCGCCACATTGTGGAATAATCGGAACAATCCAGGCTGTTATAACGGTTAAGTAGTACCCGAAAACTGTTCAAATAGTCACCGTTGTACCAGCCAAAATTTTTAAAATAAATTTTATGTTAATTTTTAAGGACTGCAAAAAATTTACATCCTGCTTGGGTGCAAAATCTGTTTTTTTCTTCGTTAAAAACGTCTCATTTTACACGATTGTAGCACAATATCTATTGTTGTCGTACAAAATGGGTCTAGTCCTCGATTCGATACGGATGGAAAGAATATATTAAAAAAAATTATTAGTTAAAAATATATTAAAATATTAGTATTTTTATATAGAATTAAGATACATCCTTGTAGAGATAATAAATTAGTAAGAAATTTTTTTATAAAAAATTTTAAAACAAAGTTTAGGAACAATTTTATTTTATTTAAATAGCTATATTTTATTTTAGTGCACCTTCAAGTAGAAAAGGTAGAGATGTAAAATGAAATGTGTGTTTTCGTTCCAATTCACGGAATCAAAAAGGGATATCAATCGTCGTAAAGATAGAAAGATGTGAAAGCGTTCTTTTGAATGGTGAGACTGTTAGGGAAGATTGATTTTCAACGCTCTAATCTGGAGATTGGGATTTCGGTAGGGATTTCCGTCCTATTCAAACAAATAACTCCATCATTTTACATTTGTATAACGTTTCAAAGAGTGTTTTTGGGGGCAATTTTTATCTTTAGTACGCATCCAATTGTGAATTTATTTTTGGACAGGAGCCGGAGTGGGGCTGAGCTGGGAAGGGTGAAGGAGATTTGTTTTGCCATTCAATTTCGATTTCGGGTTTCCGAGTCCATATCTCTCGTCTTTTGTGAAGCATCGGAGGCAACAATTGAACGGAATTTGTTGTTTTCCCATTTTATGACTATTTTTTGGCAGATCTTGTCCCCGATAGGTACGTATTCGTTTTAAAATAAAACACAATACCGGAAATTCTATTTTGATTGAACCGGGAGTTGGGAATATCCCTGAAAAGGTGATGTTTTCCATGATTTTGGGTTAATCTCAGCCATTGATGACGATGGGGATGATGATGGTGAATAATGCGTAAATGGACAGGTTCCGCTCCAGTGGCTCTAATTCCCTCTAAAGTCTGCTCAAGTGGAATCAAACGGCAACAGTAAATTGCAAGTAACATTGTTTACCTGGCCAGGTGAGTGTGAAATTTGTTCAATAATAACAAATGGCGCCCTTATTATTTAAGGCACCGACCAATGGTCTGTTGCACTAACAATCTTCGGAGGCGTTTTAAAGCACTACAAATAGGAAATTTCTCAGGAAAACAGACTGGTATACTATTAAGGGGGGACTTAACAAGTTTAATTTGGTTCTTGACATTGTTGTTGAAGCTTTAAAAAGAAGGCGTCTTTGTTTTTTTGCCGTAATAATTTTCGGGTTTTCTGCTGGGAGAGAGAATCAACTGGCATGCACCTAGGAGCAAGCCAGCCACCTAGCCATCCCGGCCTTTAGTCTCCTCAATGGCTGCAACTTTTAATGACTTCTGGTTGGGTGATTTCCAGTGGTTAAGATGCTTTCCTCTTTTAATTAAAATGTTATTTTTCAAAAGGAGTGCTCTGGTGTAAAACTTTTGAAAGCTTTCTCTATAATTAAAACTTTGTATTTTCGGTGCAATAATTCCAGGAATTTTGACGCTCTTTCAATTAAAATTGCATTGTGAAAGAGTGCGCGCAAAACCTTTGATTCGAACCCACTCAAGAGTCACTTACTTTGGCATAATGGGCGCCGACTAAAGCATTTCGCTATGCTCCATTTGCGAAAAACACTATACACAATTTCGATATCCTCTTCAATTCCGCCGGATTTTGCACGGATCTTAAGTGGAGGAAGGAATACGAGGAAGGGAAGAAAGAGAGACTCATTTTCGCGTTATCAGCCGATCAAAGGAGGGAAAATTGAAATACAATTTCAATTTGCTGCCAAATATCTGATTTTGATGCGGCTTTGTGATCAATGAATATTCTAGGAGCCATCTACTTATACTATCTTAGAAATAACCCTTATCAAATTTGGAAATTCCAATTTAATGCCCCTGCTATAAATGGCAACACATTCTAGATTAAACCCACAGCAGCCCTTACTAACGTGACAGACAATTTGCAAAATAATACTAGTCCCGGTTTCCGGCACCAGAACATTTGCAATACAAAATGCCCAGAGATCACGTACGAATTTTTCAAATTAAAAAACGTAACCGAAAAATCATTCAATTTAGTTGGGGGATACGAATTTCTAATCTATTATTATTATTTTTTGGGTGAACCCTAGGAGAAAAAAGTCACCAATGTCGCCCCTTTTGAATGGCGTATAAATGGTGGCTGGGTGCTCCTGACAAAAGGGCAAAGATTTCCTACGTGAGCTGATTCGGCAAATTTTCATCGCTCGCTCTCTCCCCACCAAATGGCGAGTAGGCAAAAATTTCAAATTTCGGTTAAATTTGTGCAACTCGCCTCGAACCGTCACGTAGCTGACAATTTCGTTATAACTGTTTAACATTTGAATTATTTTGCGAAATTATAGTTGTCTCCATTATAAAGTTTTCGGTGCCCCCAATTTAGGCTTTAAATTACTTTAAGGCAAATCTTTATTGTTACTACACACCAATTAATTTAATACCCCCGATGTATTTAAATTGAAGTGTAATGGAATCATTATCGTAATTCGCCTGGCTTGATTAAATGCACTTCTAATCGCAAAATCGGAATGCAATTACCGAACAAATCACTCTGGGCGAATCGTGATATATCGTTTTGTTCACCCTCCGATTCACCCAAAAACAATGAATTTCGAATTGTACAAAGGGAGATGGAGAGCGAGAGAGAAGTTTTAGCGAAATCTTAAGAGGACCCTCCACATCACTGTGCAAAATAATTTGCTCGTTTCGTATAAATCAAATTAAATACTGATTTTCCACTTCAGATCTGCTAAACAACACCCACCCTTTCCTCATCCCGCCACCACTCTCAATTGACGGGGTGTTTGTCTGTATAGCTAGGGGATTAAAAACAAAATATCTCGATTTATGGGCCCAGCCCAATTCTGTATACGTATGTCGATATTTAAATTGCAAATTCTCCGAATGCTAAGAGAGAGCTGATTCTATTTAGGGCAGAATTAATTACAACGTGCTCTTTATCAAAATTCAACCGTCTTATTAATGCGTAATGATGAGTCGACAGTATTCCTTACCGCCAAGGATTCAATAACTCACACACATTTTGTTTAGTCCGGATCACAACATCCTGATAAGAGCTTTGTTGATTCGGAACAAATTTTCTCTCCACTGATGATGCTCATTTATTATCCCAATCTATACAAAAGACTTCTTATTGAACCGATTTTTTTTTATTAATAACATCCTGGGTTCGATGAGACGATGTAATTTCATACTGCTCTATCTTACTCCTACTTACGTCTATAGTTATATTTTTTGACTAATATTTGTCTGCCAATTTATATAGCAATTACCATAATGAAATTTTTAATATAAACCTTTAATAATTTCTGTACTTGTTTTAAATAAAGAAAATAGAATTATAAGTGAAAAGTGCAGGTCTATAAGTGATTTAACTTTATAGAATGGCTGGACTACTTACACTCTTACTCCATCCAAACTTATTGCTGCCTAGGTTTATCTATGTTGATACTAGACAATATAAAGTCACTAAAATTAGTTAATAAAATAAAATTGACATCTCTTAATAACCGATTGATAATATTTCTACTGCTCTTCATAATTTTAGTTGGGATCAGAAATTTCCACAGACAGGACGAGTTAAGCCATCAACCAGTAAAGTGCTTTTAAATATCCACCATGTTCTCTGTCATCCCTCACTATACGAGTGTCCCATACCAATAAATACATATATTCAAATACTTTATGCATAAGAAAAGCTTTATACTCGATACATTTTTAAAATTTTTATTTGTTCAAAAATTAATGGTATTGATAGTTTGATAGAATATAATAGTTGAAAGATTTTATTTATTAAAGAGGGAAAGATAATTTAGTTTTAAAGTGTGTACGACCCTTTAAAATTTATCGACTTCCAAATGTGCTCTCTATATTTCTATTTACAGATTTTCCAATATTTCATCTTCATTTGTTGCAAAATCACTCAATGTGACACATTTTCGGAATAGAACACATCCTTGATTGTCTGTCAATTTGGAAAAAAATGACACCTGTCGATCTGTCACCCAAGAGACAGTGAGAAATGTATTTCTTTTGTGTTTGGATATTTGGGGTATGTTTATGTTGTTTTCGCCAAAATAATACGACCAAAGTGTGTTATCTCCGGGTTTTATGTTGCAATAAAGCCTGACAAAAACTCTGCTTCAGGGTCGAAAATTCTGCCCTACGTGCGGATCTCACAAACAAAATTGTCGATATTCCCCTCGCGATTCTGCCGTGTCAATTATTCTCAGAGTGTGGTGTGCTGTTGCTGCTGGTCCTGATCCTGCCCTGGCATTGGATTGAAGCACCAAACAGGAACAACACGTGTTCATTGTTGAGGGTGACCGGAAGACATTTTCATGTCCATTCAATGGAGAAATTCTTGAGTAATTGAGACGGACATCAATTGATTTCTGGGATGTGTGTCAGGCACACCCTTTCTAACAACAATTAGCAGTCAAGTGTTGGACATTGAATCGACATTGGGAGAGGAGAAATTTTCTTAATTAGGAACGTAAAGAGGAATGCCAATTTCTTCATTTCGTAAAAAAGACCCTCTTTGGTATTTCCAATAAGCTAACGGGCTGTTATGTTCTGGGATTGATTTTCATTAAGAGGGATTATTAAGGGGATAAGACCAATTTTTCAAAGTCTCTGCGTTTGACTTTTAATCTTGAAAAAGGATATAAATAGCTTTTGTGGAGTGGATGTGTACGTATATGAAAAACCAAGTACATTAACCCTAATCTGATTTTATAAAAAGAAACGATTTCCCAAAAATGAATATCTTTCCTTTTTCGCAGTGTTTTTGTGTTAATCTTTTTATGATTTTTTATACTTTGATAACCCTCCCCAAATTTCATTGTCTATACTTGAACTGTTTTGAGAATAAGATATACCCATATTTAACCTTCTAATTACGAAATTTTCAATATTTGTTGGCTGCTCTTTTCTACTCCTTTTTTCATTGCATTTGGGATTTTTTTACATTGTAATTTGGATAGTGGTTTGAATTATTTGAAGATTAATATTTTAATTATTTATTTTTTATTTATTACCATTTTCTTAACCAACGGTTATAAACAAAGAGATAAAAATAAGAGACAAAAAGAGGGCGCCACATTATTACATAATTACAATTATGAAGGGCGAGTGGTTTCACTGTACTTGTCCGGTTATACCATCATGTCTGTCACGAACTTTCGGAGTCTCAGGCCGTCTACAAGGTACTGCCAAAGATCCTCCAATTCGGCCTAATCCCGCACACAGAGAAGACGAGCGACACTGTCCTACTGTATCGAAATCATTGTTGTTAGACAGACCGCAATGATTAGAATGGAAAAACCGATGGGACACACCGCCAAGGAAAATACTCTGATACCAATTGTTACAGGTGTAGATTTGAAAGAATATTCGCGCATTTCCTATAGGCAGTAAAGTAGAGCGGAAGAAGGTCAAGGTTCCTACTTTTATAAAGGTCGTCCAAATCCTTCAGAAGCTTGTCTGAATCGACCTGCGTGTGACTACCACTGCAAAGACCCAACCACAACTCCGAATTGTTGGACTTTACAAAAAATGACCTCACAGCCCAACTGTAAATAATGTCCTCAGAGTTCCTTGTGTTCATGATTCTTAACTGGTTCATCAGTAGGACCCTCGGAAAACGGCTATCATCCACAGCAATCACTTTGAGAAACCAATTTCCCGCTCTGCCCACAACATTTATGTTCAGCTTCTCTACATTAAACTCCTGTCGAACAAACGTAGTCAGGAGTTGATTTTGGTAAGAAGTAGAGTGACTTCAGAAAAGCCAACTGATTCCTTTCTATTCGTTCCCCCTGCCCCAGTGCCCAAATTTCAGACCCATAGAGCAAAGTTGAAGAAACAAAAGAGCGATATAGCAAAGTTCTGGATGGAGTAGAATCAGAACCACACTTACCGAGAATTGACCGAACTCTAAATTCAGCAAAAAAACATTTCGTCAAGGCTGCAGTTGCAGCTGTCGAAAACCCACTACTTGAAGTAAAAGTTACATCCAAGTAATTATATTCAGGGACTGTCTTAATAGGCATTTCATTATATATAATACATATATTATTTGTAATTATTTATTGAAAATGTTATATTCTCTTGTAATACAGACCATGTTAAATTATACGTTCATATATATTTAATTTCGTAGTTCAATTTATTATTTTTGATCAAAAAATATTGTACAATAGTACTTATAATAAATTTATATGAGATGGAGACCTTTGCTTGTAATATTTTTTTCATAAATTTCATATAGTATAATTATAAATCTAACGTTGAACATCAAAGTAATTATCCTTTTCTTACTTTACTTTATATGACTGCTTTCTTGTTACATTAAACATGTCTTCAGACAATTTACGATTTAATTTTTTACTTCAAAGCCGACAAACAGGAAATGAAAATTAATTGACTAACACTTATTTAATGAAATTTAATTTAGCAATGATAATGTGGAAGCGGAAATTTCAAATAAAATAAGAGCCCATAACTCGTATGGAGGCATATTGTAAATTAAAAAACAAATATATTACTGTAACTGAGTTAAGATAATTGGAAAAGCCAGATGATATTTGAGAATAATTTGCCGTTATTTTCGCACAGTCACACAAAGCGTATTACACGAAGACGACGACGACGACTACGAATCATTCCCTCCAGAATTATTTCATTGGAATGGCAAAAGTTCATCGAAAACACCCCCGTCATTTGTTTCATTGACATCACACCCCGGCCCATTGTATATAATTTTCACAACATTTGCAGTCATCTCCCACCCAAGCAAGAGAGATCTCGGTTCCCATTTATAGCCCCAAACAACAAAGCGACACACAACAAAGATAGGGAAAACAGCTTCAATTTAAAATAAGTGAATATGTACGCATATTATTTAATTTTCATATTTTCATTACGTCTCTGTATTTTCTTTTCTTTTCCTCATTTCGCCTGTGTTTTAAGCAGCATACATGTATTTACAGCCCCGAAGAAGTACAGTAATTCGAAATATCGCATTTTGCGGCAACTTTTCCAAGCAAATAATTTCCCAAAGAAAGCGAAAAAATGTATGTATATATTCAAAAATGTACGCACATACACCCACTCTCTCATCAACCAGATTATTATATTTTCTAAATAATGTTTGTCGCCTAAGGAGGATTGTGTCACATATTTGGCGATGGTGATGAGGTGAAAGAGGGTGTATCGGATTTTTTAAAAAAAGGGGAGTACCAGCGCTGAGAAGCCAGAGGTAAGACCTAAAACGTGATGTTTAAAGATTAGACTTATGCCATAAATTTAATGCCTTTAAATTTTGAATTTTTATTGCCCATCAAATTATACTCGAAAATTGAATCATATTCTTTATTTTCCTATACGTGAGAATTTGGTAATAGATTTATAAAGCAATGTGACTAATAAAATTAACCAGACTTTTTATAGCAAGGACCCATTTTTAAGATTTTATCCAGAACAGATACTGTATAATCTTAATCGTATATTGTAATATACAAATTTATAATAGAGTAATATGTTTTATTATTTACCAGGTGTAATTATGAAACCGGAATTTGCTCTTAGGTGGCGCTAGATGTCGATGCAGTTATCGACACATCACGTCAGCGGTGTCTTGTTATTGTATGGATATACCATTAATAAATTATAAATACTTGTATATTTCAATATTGATGAATAAAAAAATAAACATATTTTTTAAAGCACTAGTGCTTTTTTCTATATTATCAAAGTTTGAATTCCGTTAAAGACATCCATCAAATTTATTTAACGAAACTCCTATATCGAAGCTATCTATGAATTACGACTACTTAAACTATGTGCAAGAGAGGGAAACAAGATAAGTTCTTTCCCTCCGTGTTAACTGTTAAGACAGGAAAATTAAATTATTAATTTTAATTTACATTTCCTTTTTGTAAATTCAAATTAAAAATTTATTTTTAAGATTTTTATGTTAATTTATTTAAAAATTCAGAAATTCTTGCTATGCTCGTGGGTTTAAAAGCCCTAGTGTTTGATAATACCTTATCTTATCGACCTAGTTGTATAAATAACTATTATGCAAACGTAGTTATGAAAAGAAAGATATTATAGGAATTCAATTTAAATACTTTTTGAACATATTTAATCAATGGTAAGTAAAACTATAATCTGACATTGTTCTAATTGCGATATGAACTTATTGATTGTTACAACAAGTTTTTGTTCTCATACTTGAATAAAAACTTGAACTTGTCAAAAGCCGAACTTTTATAATTTGCCGGAAATTTCCTTTATTTCCTCCATTCGTTTCATACAGTCTTTACAATTGAGCACTTAGAAATTGATATTTAGGTAGCTTAAACTTTTGCATTGGGCGACAATATATTAAATTGAAATTTATAATGAAATTGAACACGACAAGTTTTTAAGTACAATTCCTGGCGAGCATAAAGATTATGTATTTTCTCTCCTTCTTCCAAATTTTTCTGACAATTCCGAATAATTTGTTTTCGCGTCGTAAATGAGCGTGGCGATATCCACTTGGCCGTAAACACGGCAAACATACCTTTGTCATTTGCAAATAAACGCCGAAACTTTGCAAAGAATTTATTTCGTTCACTTCATTTATTTCCATGTTGTTTAACGCCCAACTTTTGGCGGTTACTGCATACCATTCGAGTCAAAAAGGAGCAATAACGACAACACGAGTTGAAGACGAGCTATATACAAAAAGGAGATCAAGAAAAAAAGGAAGAAGATATGTGCAAGCGGATATGAGGTAGGAGGAAGATGAGAAAGAGGAAAAGCACCGGATTTAACTTTTATAATTTTCCGTTTACTTGCCAAGAAATATGGTAAAGTTTTCAAATTCTTGGCAAAGTACACATTTGAGTCGTGATTCGTCGCCGTATAAGGTTCAGGTTCGGGATGATAAAAACGAAACCCGAGGTTGAAGAATAAAATTTAATTTATTACTCTATCACGAGATAAAAACTTGTTATCTCGAAAAGTGGTTGAGTGAGAGGCCACCTGGAATATGGTTGTTATAAAAGATAACTTTGGCGATTTCCATTTTTGCAATTCTACCTGCGAAATTAAATTGATGTGAACAAGTGATAAAAAAGGGAAGAAGATGAACTTCAACTCCCCGCTGCTTGTGATTGACTCTCTAGGTTCGTTTATCATTATACCCAAAAGTACGGGAAAAAGTCAAACTCGCAGTATTATTTTCTAAAATTTACATTTATCCAATTTATTTTCAAAACTCATAACGAACAACTTAAAACTTTCACTGAATATTAAGAATATGCAAAAATTGTTTGGGAATTTTAAATCAGTATAGCAATTCAAATTCACATAGACTTACTTTTAAGCTCACAAAACAGGTTATGTAAGCAATCATTTTTAATTGGCTCCTATGAGGATGAAATTTTCCACGTGGATTTCGAAAATATTACTTTTTAAAAAGTAATTTCAAACATTAATCCCTTTTAATATTGTTTATAATTAATTTCAATCTATAACAAACATTCAAACGTGTATTGTTAATATTATGATAAACTAATATTGATTAAGTATTTTAAATATCCTGTTTCTCTTCATGTCCATATTTCAATTTTTATTTGGATGTATTTTTAAAAAGGAAGATTCTTTTTAATTAATATCAAGCGTCTATTTTAGTCTAAAATAAATTATTTAAAAAGGGTTTTTCTCAAAGTTATTTTTTAAACATTTATCAATTTACAAAAGCCAAACGGCTACAGCAAAGTCGATAAGATAAGACATTATTAAACTCTTAGATTCTTCAATGTTAAATTATATTATTATACAGTATGAATTTAATTTATAGCCGCACCCGCTTATCCTTGATATCTTTGGAACCAAATGACGCTGGAATTTTAAATTTACATACGGTATGTCTCTTTACAGATTACAACTTTAGGTCAAAGCAGATTTGCAAAAACTTGAATAAATTTTGCGAAATTTCGAAGAAAAAAAACTGAAAAACCGCAAATTACGAGTGGTTTATAGCCACACCCCCCATTTCTCCGTTATGGGGCTTTATATACCCAATCTATTGATGGGGGTAGTTAGACAATCCGAAATATATCCAGAATTGCGAAAATTTTAGTCGCAATGTCATAGCAGACCGGGAGTAGTAGAATTTAATTACACTTGTGCTATAAAACAATTTTGAGAGGAAAACGTTGAATGCCATAATATAGGGTTTTTGTTATGTAATAAAAGCATATACATCATTGAAAAATCTTAGCCAAATATTATATTATAATTTGTGCCCGATAAATCTAAAGCGATTACCAAAAAAGCTTCTCTGAATTTAGTGATCAGTGGTGTTTAAATTATTGTTGAACGAAATTGTGAAACAGTTAACAAATATGAATTTATTTTTATTTTTTGTATGTTATATCCTTTTCGCCCATTGAATCATATACATATATTTATTTATAAGCAACAAAGGCAGGTATAGAAATTTCATACTTGTGAAAAAGAGCAACAAATTTTTTTAAATAAATTTTTTGAATTTTTAGGATTTTTTTGTTATTTTTATTAAAAACGCAAATTTGTATAAAACAAGGTCTACAAGACTGATTAAAAACTCGGGCCTTCTTCGCTACGCTTATGACTTTAAATAACTCTTGGGTTTAATAATTATGTTACTAAAATACTTGAAATAAATTAACACAAGATTCTAAAAAAAAAATTTCCTTTTTTTAAAACTCCAATTTAAAATTCAGGCCTGTCACACATTCGGAGTGAGTGATAGAAAAAATTCTATCTTTTCTACAATTGTTGCACACAGTTTACGTAATCGTAATTCAAACAGATGTCCGATGTACGTATTTAATCAAACACCCCATTTTATTTTAAAAGATGCCTTAAAAAGTTAAACCATTCATTAGTAAGAATAATCATGCACAATAAATTTAGCTTCCAAAGAAATTTAACAATTTGATGGATTCATAACATAGAGATTATACTATTAAAATAAAAGAAGAAGTCTTTAGAGATTTTTGACAGAACAAATTTTTGTGAAATAATATCAATTTTATGCAACAAAACTGCATAAAAGTTGTAAAATAGGAGATTATGGTGTTCCGCTTTATTCCGTTAAAAGTAAAGTATGGCTTTAAAAAATTTCCCACTGGACAGTAACCTTATAGCTTTACCCAAAAATATACAGATTCTCATTTATTATGTTTAAATGTTGAGCAACACCATTAGACTTTTAATTGTCTTTTGATGTTGTTTTTATAGATTATAATGACGATATTGCACCCAAAAAGTAATTGACCTTTAACTAATCCCAAACAATCCTTAACACATTTGATGGTCGACTATATAAAGTTTCGCGATTCGTTTTATATTAACTATACTAAATTAGGATTTCAAATTTTAGGGGATTAAATCCGAAAGTGTAGAAGCATTAAAGGTTTTATATTTCATCATCTGTGAAATGTGGAGAATAATGCCCGTCGAGTTTCTCAAATTCATCCATTTTGTAGCGAACTATAACCATTTGATTATGATTTACTCGGGTTTATTATTGTAGTTTTGCGTTTTGTTGCTCGAAATACGATACCAATTAAAAGTTTTACTATAAAAAGTGGCCAACCGTAAAGCCGTATTAAATCCCAATCCATTTACGATACGCCAGACCGGGCGAACAGTTGGGCGGACTTTATTATGAAAAATGGCACCAACTTCAGAGCCCCGGCCTGGCCCCAAGACCCATCCACCAAGGTGGATAAATAATTTGTTGGCCGTCACGTCTCCAATCGTAATATACCTGTTAAATGCCAACATCAAGGGATGATTTGTTAAAGGTCATGAAATCGCTCTAATGGGGTGATTTAGAAAGTAATAAATGAATTAATTTATGAATCTGTTCCATTTTATTACGATACCATAACCCAAAATAAATATAACAATAAACAGCTAATCTGCATATAAGATAATAAGCAAAATTGAAAGTATTTCAAAATTAACACTTATTAACTTATCATATCGATACAATTTATTTTTTAAAGTCTAAAAACCTTGTTCTTAATGATTTATGTATTACATGCCACATTGTTACAATTTCAAAGTTTATGTTTCGAACTGTCCCAAATGACGATTAATAAATTATAATCTATAAAATCTTTGAAATTATCTTACTAAAACTAAAGGCGACACCGTTAAGGACGCCTTTTCCTAACTTAAGGAAGCTCATCTCCTGCAATAAAGTAGTTGGAATGATTGCTGTAATAAAAGCTTTACACTAGTAAATAGTAAAATTCAAACCCACAAATATAGTTATAAGCCACGAGAGATAGAAGAGGTATAATAAAAGGGACTTTGGAATTCAGGTAGTAAATTCCTTCAAGTTAATTATACACATCGTGTATTCCGCATTAGAAAAGCGGTTGAGTGGTCTCCAGGGAGAGATGATTTACGAACCAGTCCAATACAGAACTCAGTTTCTCAGAATACGGGATATCCAGGGTGGAGAAGTAGTGGTCTAGCTCTCTGGGTTGTCGCATTGTCGTAAACATTCACTTAATTCACTTTTTATTTCAATTTGGTCCACAGAAACGTGAGCAATTTTACACGGTCAGGATGATGAGGAGACGATAACTTGGAGTTGGTAGGGTGTGTGTGTGTGTGAATTTGCTGACGAGGACAAATTAATTTTTTAGTAATTAATTAGGTAATCTCTTAAGCAAACCTCGCCAGCACTTAGCTCGCTCGGTTCAAAACCGTGTATTAATTTGTTCTTAAATTGTGCTGACAAAGAATGCGAAAGCGATTATTTCAGGACTCAGCACAATTCCACTTGTGGTACCGGGAGGTACAACTTTTCAAAGAATTGATTAAATTTTTTGCACTCCCTTATTGAAATACGTATACAATAAATTAAAGCACATTAATGTTCTATGCCACAATAAAATAAGCATTTGCCTTATGACCAAGTAGTTTATAGGAAACAAACTCTATTAGTTTGAATTCCAACCGTTAACCGTAACTATACAATTTAAGATTTCACTTGAAACATTTGTGAAACATGTCAATTTTTAAATTTTCCTTGTAAATAATGAAATTTAATGTGAAATTGTAAAAATTTTAGTGCTCATGAGTGGAATGCAAAACAGTTATGTCCTGCTCGGGTGTAAAGTCCTGTTCTCTAACTCGGAAACGATGAAACACCCTCCTACGGCTCGAATGTTTAAAATTCGTTTTACTCGTTAAAAACAGTTGACTTTACACCCTTGTAGCACAAATAACTATTTTTCCATTATTCTAAAAATTATTTTGAACTAAAAAAAATTAATATACTCGTACAGTAGAAGCCGTTTAATAAGACCACGGATAATATGGACAATCTTTTAATACAGTCAAATCATTACGATCCCAGAGTGTTTCTTTAATAAGTGGCTTCTACTGTAATTCATTTTTTAAATCCTTGATGATTTTAAGAATTAATTAAAAATAGAGCTTTCAAATATTTGTTTAGCGAAAATTTGATTATATTTACAATCGACTCTCAAGAATTCAAACCTTTGATAGTTCGAACCTCTCACGAGGTCCCTACAAAATCTCTTGATATTTCGAACTAAATCCATACAATTAAGTACTCTCGGGAATTGGAACAAAAACCTCTGCAATTTACCAAAATCATGCGGTAATTCAAACTCATCAGTGTGTAACACACGACTATTCGAAGCTGCAAATTTGTTGTTCCTGCATTTCAGCCGCTGTTTCTCTTAAAAACATTACTGAGCAGCATATTGTTTATATGTTTTTATAGGCACTTATTCATTTTTATCTTTATCTAAAAGAAATCTTAACTTAAACAACAGTATGTATGATATAAGAAGAACACAAAAAAATTCAATTTCTGTTGTTAGAATAGAATTGTTAACGATGTTTATTGATTTTTCTATTCATATTTATAAAATCACCTGGTCACCTAGATTTTAGAACTATGCCTAAATATTCATTGTTAATTTATATTTTAATTTAATATCGGTCATAAATTAATGTAAGCTAACGTTTTTGCATTTTATTTTAAAATAATATATATGACAGAATTTCTTCTTTTATCAAATATATAACTGGGTTCGAGGACAAAAACATTTATAATGAAATATATGTATATATGTACATTCTTCAAATTTCAATATGTATTTCTATTTGAAAAATATTTATAAACAGTTCAAACGACCAAATTCGAATTTACTTTCCAAGAATAACTTTATCTTATAAAAAATTTTATAATTCAATAATTACTGTTTAACTTGTTAACAGTAAGTTTTTCAATTGAAAAAATAGAAACTAATACACACGTTTTTAGCACACTAAACCACATTCGTTATTTCTAGACAAAAACCCTGACAAACTGATAAATAAAAACCTCGATTTCAATTCTACACAAAATTGTACCGTTCTGTTTACCCCCATTTCTCTTTTTCTTTGGACGGTAAATGGTCTTCTAATTAAGCTTTACATTGGTCAGTAGTGTTTGTTTATTATTATACTCCGTTGAGAAGGATTTCACTCTGTAATGTTATTGACTGAACATGGAAATGGACTTAAGAGGATCAGGACTCAGCCCAGAAGGGCATCTTTGGTCCTTGGGGCTTATTTGGTTACGGAATAAAAATAATTGAGTCGATTTCCATGGCATCGGCGTCTTTCTCTCGCTCTCTATCTTTTTGTTTGTCTAAAGTGTTTTCCGAACTTGGCCAGCACGTTGTAATATTTGCCCAGGGTTTTCTCTGAATTAAAGTTGTTTGTGTCCGTCTTTTCAACAGCTTTGTTTTGCCATCATTATCAATACACGTATTATTGTTATTAATACCAGCAGCAGTGGTGTGGTTCGATCTGGCCAGGTAATCAGAAAATAAATACAACTCTCCGCCTTTACAAGTTAAAGTACTTTGGCTGGTTCTGAAAAAAAGGAATGAAATGAAAATAAGAACAATAATATTAACAACAACAAAGGGCACAGGGATAATTAAATTAGGGTCAAAAGCCCCTACATACAAGTGGTATCCTTCAGCAAATTGTATAGATTTATTCGCAAAAGTTGCCATTTGCCTAACCGGAACAAACTCCAAACATCTTTTCCACCGTCCTGAACACACTTTCAATGGGGATTAGGTAGCCAGCTTTTCATTTTCCGCATCGACAATGGCCCTATAGAATCGTCATAGCTCCACACACAGACGACCGGTCATTAGCCACGTTTTAGTCGGCCTCCTCTGCCCATAATTTAATGTGCATACTCCTGTTCATTTTGTGGACTGAGGAAACTTTCACTTCCGATCCGATTCACATTAATTTCGAGCTCACTGATCGGATTACTCTGCTCACCTTGTTCTGTGGCCATCGTCTCTCCACTTACCAGCCACCACCATCACGCCTTTCAATCGGATCTAGACTGCAAATCCGGTGCGAATTTATCTAAGCCCACAAAATATTCGGAAGTTCAATGGGAAGAATTCCAGTAAGCTCGTAATGAGATTTATTTTGCTTATGATTTCTTTTTGATGATTGTTAAATATTTATGAAAACGGTTATTTTTACATCAATGATCTTCTCTTAATAATATTATAAATGGAGAATATTTATGTAATCCCTTAACATAAGTGTGTACATTTCATTAGTCCTTAATATGCGAGTTATAAAATTATTAATAAGACATCTCAACGTGGAAATATGTAATTAAATCTCAACAATTTACTTTGTTAAAATACCCTAAAAATATACAATCAATTTCTTAGGCCAGATGAAATTACCAATAAATTGATCTTTTCTTCCTTTGGCTCAAGAATGAACAAATGAAAAGAATTAAAATTCAATCATTTATAGAAATTTAATATATTTTTAAATGTGTTTGTGACTACAAATTTCATAGTCCAATTCAAAATCAATCTTAGAAGCCAGCTTGCTTCATTCCCAGGATAGACAATTTTCTAT
This sequence comes from Clogmia albipunctata, assembly GCA_001014945.1. NCBI lineage: Eukaryota > Metazoa > Arthropoda > Insecta > Diptera > Psychodidae > Clogmia > Clogmia albipunctata. Next base: position 23,820 of record JXOV01005897.1, read on the forward strand.
AATTTTCTTTTATTTTAAGATGAAACCAATTACTTTAAGTGGTTAATGATTAAAAATTCATTATTTTATATGCAAAAGTACTAAATTTAATTTATAGTAAGATTTATTAGATCAAATCTTGTTAAAATCAAATTCAAGTTACTTGAAGCTGAAATATGAATTTAATTTTAAATGCAAATAAGTTTCATTGCTAAATAAATTATGAAATTAAGTTGGAGTCCAATTACAAATACAGTTTGCAATTTTAGGTTAATGTCGTAAAATTATAAGGAAACTAATTACCAAATTTGTCAAGTCGAACAGGATAGTTGCCCAGGGAGAGCGAGAGAACAATTTGAAGTCGCAAAATGAGACCGACAAAAAGTGAGCCAAATCCCGGAATGCAATTTAAGATAGTGCATTAACTTAATAGCATTATATATACAGATAAATCACTGGACGAGGAGGGGACTTTATTTGAACTCTTTTTTCTCATATTATTTTGTTTCCGCCGCAAATTTATGTAATTCGAAACAACAAATGGTAAAGTTTATTTGCGAGCGCAATGAGACAAGAATTTCAATAAAGATTCCCCCATTCTTTGCATTATTAAATTAAGCTGAATGGTATTCATTTCCTGTTTTAACTTGCATATATTTATTATTATAAATTGTTGTCTCTTGGTGCGTTCATTTCCCAGTCTCTGCTCAGACAAGGATATCCATGTGATGCCATTAAATGGAATTTTATCATCAGAATTTAATTAAATGCAATTATTTTTGCGGATATTTCAGTGCAGATATTTAAATGATGTCCAATAATATAGTTCACATGTGCAATGGAATTCATTAAATTTACCATTGTTACAAAGTCAGTTTTAATTTTTGTAACATTTTCAATCAAAATATTTTTGCAATAAATACCATTTTTTGAATACTTATTGTTACAAAGTGACATAAACTTAAAACGAAAATATTATTTAAGTTGAATATTTGTTAAACATAAATTATTTATAATATAATATTTACTCAACATAAGGGTATTACTTCGAGTTTAATTATTAAGTAAAGATACTAGGATAATTTAAAAAACTGATCGCTGTGCGTGTAATTTTTAGGATATACTAGAGATTTGTGTATCCACAAATAGTGAAATATGATGTGCATTGTTTACTAATAAATTTATTTAAGTTATTTCATTCGAAAAATAGAATTATAAAGGAATAAAACACGAAAACATATTTTAAAATGCATATTATTTTGTATAAAACACTGTCAAGAAAATTTATTAAACAATTAATGCTTATTTTGCGACAAATAATTGTCTATATTTTTTAACACAAAAAATATGTAATTTAGAAAAAAATTGTAATAAATATTAAACTTGAAAATCAATTGATTAACCACCAAACTACTTTTGAACCACACTATATTATAAATCAATTGAATTGTTTGCCAAACTGATTAGTTTTCATTTGATTGTCTGATTAGGGCATGTCATTTGAATAAAAACCTCAATTTTAAATTGGATTGCTAATCGAACAGCGCAGTGGAGGCACTTGTGAAGTGGCGCTATTGTGCTTCGAAATCAATGATAACAGAACGGAAATAATGAATTCAAAAGTTGAATGCTAAAGTATGGCAAAGAGTGATCTCCTTATCCCGAATCTTCCTCTCTCGCCCTGTCTCTTGGTAATGAGTTGGTAATTGGGATTAATACGTGCGGCACTCAGGTCTAATTGAAAACGAGAGAAGACGAGGGAATCAAAAATTTATAGCCTTCCGCCCTCTTCGAATTTAATACAATACAATCGCGAGTCTTTAGTATGTAAATTGTATTGTTTTCGCGCTCGCAGAAAATTGCGTTCACACTCATCGGTTCCTCCTCCATCCATCCACCGCCTCTTCCTTGGAGGCGAAAGGATGCGGGTGTTTTCGTAAATTGGGAAGGGGCTTTGCAGGCGGTTAAGTCTTTTGTTTAGTCTTGTCGCCTAATTTCAGCCATGTAACATAAATTATAGCTTTTCGGTTGGGGGAAGCGGTTGAAATTAAATTTTAATAGTTTAGTTAGGACCAGTCTGTGGGGTTTTCCCGCAGCGGCTCCCTTTGTGCCAGCTCGCGTCACGGATGAAGGCAGTCCTGTTTTTCGCCCAAACTTGAGTGATGGTGGCAATTCCTGGGTGGCTGAAATTTGTGACACATTTGCTTATTCTCAGGACAATTTGCGACAGAGGAATTCTTCAGCCAGGACAAATAAATTTGGGGTATTTGGATAATTCCGAAGATCAAGAACTGGCCGCCACCTTCAGCAGACAGCTTTCCCCAGCATCGTAGTACACATTCCACAGTATTTTAACAAAGTGCTTGTTTGAGTAAATTATTTTCTGCAAATGTTTCACAATCATCATCATCATTATTCCAACCATTCCGTTCTATACTTTTATGACAACGACTACGACGACATGCCGTCCGTCCCGTCCCCATCCCTCTCCACCTCCTCCACACCAACCAGTTTGATATTTTCGCAATTGAAAATGGAAATGTCATGTAATATTTCAAGTATTTGCAAATGAGATTATATTTTGCTGAGTTACGCCAAACGGAACGAGGACTGGATTATTAGGATTGACGGTGGAGTGAGCGCACAGCGGAGGAGGACGTCAGAGGAACGACTTGCAGCTGTCTAATCAGCTGCCAAAATCATCTCCCACTCCCCACCGAGATAAACGACTTGATATAAGTAGAAGGATGCCAACTGCCAACTTTCCAAATACTTTAATAAAATATCTGGAGAGTCGCTAAATCGTTAAAAGGGTTCCAGCGGTTTCTTGGGACGCCTAATTATTAATTATTTTCTCGTCATAAATAAATAACTGGGTTTAATCTTGCAATTCACTTAATGGTGTTTGGTTTTACGAACCTTAAGTTGTTCACTCTTACCCCACACCTACCTCTTCTTTCAAATACTAAGAGCCTTTTCCAATTTAATAATTAATAAGTATGAACAGTTATTAAACTTATAGCAAATTACGGGTTATTAGTTACAATAACCTTCATAATACGAAGAGAACATCTTAACAGTGTGTCGGAGTGGAGCGTTAATGCAATTATTATGAAACGGCATGTTACTTATTTTAAGTAAGGATAATTTCTTTAATTAATTGATAAATATGATGTTAAATACTAGGTAATGAAAAACTGGCTTAATTTAAGTAAAGGATAATGTATCCACATACTACAATTGCCTATCCATAATTTGAAATTCGAGGAACTCTTAAAATATTTCGAATCATAGAGAGTTTCAATTAGCTATATAATGAAAGACAAGTTGTAGTCTAAATCAAAGTCGCTCAACCTTGAATAAGTCGACCAGATTTTACGTGATGTCATCAGCCGGGAGAATAATTACATAAATCCATCTGGTTGGTGTTTTTTATTAGTAAAATGAGAACTAGATAGATGTATATTGTTATCTTGTACCGAATTTAACACTATTTTCTTAAAATTTCAATACTTTTTGACTGAATTAGGTGAGAGAATTTTTGCGATTTTTTCGCATTTCGGCACAAAATAAGTAAGATCCTAAAATTATTGTTTGAAGTAGTTATTACACGTATTTAATCACTTTAAAAGTCCTGTGTTCCAATATCATGGCTACTTTTCTTGCATACAAAAACAAAACAATCAATGATAGCCGGCTGATGACGTTTTACTACTAATACCACCACAGATCCGTACAACGTAAATGTTAATTAGCGTTGGTCGAAACTGCTTATGAATGTATTATGTTTTTCAAAACCAGGACAAGGTAAATTCTTCCTATAAAATATTTATTAAGAAATATGACATCGGTTTTAATAAACTATAGAAAATAAATTTCCGTAATTATCCACTTAAATTTATTTATAAATAATCGATATTAAAATATATTTAATAATATCCATGAATATTTTTTCCACGATAAATTTTTCTAATCCATAAACTGAATGTACGTATATTTTTAGAAAATAAAATAGATCAATTAGAAATCAATTATTGTATTTTTATGATATTGTATTTAAATTTAACCACATATAATAGTAAAACAGGGTAAATTAAACCATTAACTTAGAGGGCATTCACCATTTATTACATCATTATCTCTTAATTAGACATGTTATATAAATAGAAATTAATGCCTAATTTTAGATAAACCAAAAATAGGGTCATGTAATATTTACCAACTATTGCCAATATTGTCCTAAGTCACAAGTCGGGCAGATTTAATGATGTTTTAGTAGGGCACGTGAAGGCCATAAATCGGTGATTAAGACAATTGAGTGTTGGGTATAAAAGAGGTATAAAATAAAAAGGAGTCGGGATGATTGGCCTTAGTGGAAGATGTTGAGATAATTTATGGGGGAATTTTTCAAAAGGAAATTTGGGTCGAGACGAGGACCAATTCGTTTACTTGATTTAGTATAAGCGCATTTGGCAGAATGTTCACCTGTGCTCTTCGCAGCACGCCCCAAATTTCTCCTTTCAGAATGTGTCTTGAAGATGGAACACAGTATTGATTATGTTCGCTCCCAGGATTTTGAATAATTTACAAAGAATCGTCCATTAGGGGTTCTGTGTATAATTTTAGGTATCAGGCTTCTATTCAATCAATAGAAAAATGAGCCATCCCCTCGGATATTTAAAGAAAAGTGTACTCGGAAAAGGGTATTATTTTCCGGTTTCCTTGGCGACCCTCCGGCCAACACAAATTAAAGTTGGCTCAATAATTCAGTGCAGCCGTACTGATAGTGGTGTTATTAAATACTAATGACAACTGGCCATCTTTTAAATGCATCGAGTTTGTTGAAAGTTTTATTAGATCATTTATTGATATGACCTCGAAACGTCAATCATTTACACTTAGGGTTGGTATATAGAAATTATTTACAAATGTATATACACTTTATAAATTGAACATTTGAATATATTCTATCATTTTATTGGGTCATAAAGAAAATCAATATTCACACCATTTATAAGGTTCCTATTAAAACTTGTAGTTGTTAGTCACTATAAAAATTATATTTGTGACATGGAAATATTTAAATCGATATATTTTTTTCGTTATAGTTTATGAATTTTCATTCTTAGTTATTAATTGCTAATAATAAATTACAATATCAATATTCAATATAAAAATTCATACTTCTACTATTTTTAAAGGACTGCTCCTTAATGTTAAAAAAACAAATTCAATATGCTTTAATAATTTCAACATAATCTTCCTCCAATTACTCTGAAAACGATACTAATCCTATTTAATGGGGGTTTCATGTGAAAAGGCTCTGTCTTACTCTGGTATTAAACTGGGACAAGTGGATAAAGGCAATAATAGGTTCCAGGAACGAAATTGACCAAATGATATTGAATCAAATAAAATATTGATTAGATCCGGTGGCAGCTTGTTTGTCTTCCGTATCAGGTAGACGTGTTTCTCTGTGCGGTCTTCGGATATGTCACCCGATTGAACGCCTGGTCGATGAAGTAGTGAATGAGGAATGGGGGATGGCCACAAAATAATAATCGATATTAAGGAAATTGCTCACATAAAGAACAATCAACGAAATCACAAACAAAATACCGGAAATTATTGTCACATTTTCCTCTTAATGGGGAAGGTAACATGGCGGATGGAGGAGGACTGGAGACTGGGAAGTGGTGGCGGTGAAGAAGCGGAATCGACTGGAAATTCAATTTCATAGATTTCCACAGGGATAACATTGTCGTCCTCACTTCGCCGTCGTCCTGTCACTTGCCTTTCTTCCTCCAAGTCATTCTTGATTCCATTCATTCTACTCCTCTCCCCCATTTGGCCCATATTCCCTCCGATAAGTCCCAGCCGCCGACGCCATCCTGATAAGAGAGAAGATTATTTCATCTAATTACTTGAAATTATAACATCGAAATGAGAAATATTCGATCAGAATGACATTTTCAAATTAATTGAAATGTAATTTTCCCTCGGTTTTTAATCGTCTTTCCCCCATAAAGCTTTCCGGATTAAGAATCTCAAAGGACGTCAAAGATGTCACATTACTTTATTGATTCCATATTTATAAATTATATATACCTCTGTTTATTTTAGTCGTCTCATTTATAATAGACCAGATCAAATGCCATTTTTTTCTGCCGGGGCAATTCCAACTTTTTCTCGAAATTTTTGTGATTTATGTAATATTGATAAGATCAATCTCAAAATAGAACTTGCTTTCAAATGCTAGGTAATAAGTTACTTATAAAAAAGAATGACTAAAAAAATTAGAGAAAAAAGTTATTCTACACGTTTATAAAGTATCAAAGGTCATAGGGCATAAACATAATGATAGCACCTGGTTTGTAATAATATTTAAAATTCCAATTCGATTCTTTTTCTCATATGTAATACTAAATTTTATACTATAAATAGTTGTTTTGTTCATTTTAGTTTTAAAACATGTACAAATCAGCTAAGTTCAGTTCATTCACCTCTATTTTTATGTTATATTTTGTGGTTATATTAATGTATGGTATATTCGTGCTTTCATTCAATTTCCCTATTAAAAATTCAAACAAATTTAGAGCTGGGCACACAAGCTTTTATCTACTTTTATGCAAAATGAATGGCAAATTAGGTATCCCAAGGGACCAAACTTAAATACCATTCCTCGTCAATCTCGAATCGGGCCCCTTTTTGCGTGTGTTTTGAGCCAAGAAGAAGAATGCTAATTAAAAACAGAGTGAAGAAGAACTTTATTTTTAGGTCCAGCCATCCATCCTTGGCGCACAAATTTTAATATGCCAAAAGTGGACGTTTCCCTTTTAATTACGACCATAAAACCGGTTTTACGGTCTCAAGATTTTTAGCACCGAAATTGATCATTTTTGCAATGCTTCTAAACGGCGGAATGCTTTCATTTAGGGGGGTTCTTCTCTTTCGCTGAAATAATAAAGGAGAATTTCTCAGGGAAGAATGAGGTGGGCCAATTAAGAACCGTATTTCGTAAAACGACCGTAATTAGTATTACCTAAACAGATGCTTTGATTTTACTTTGATTGGAATTACAGGTTTTGTGCTCCAAAGTTAAACATTTTATGGCCATTTTTTATTGGACTTTTCCTCGATTTCCTTAAAAGTTCCCATAAAACTCTGCTCAATAATTAAAGATAAAAAAAGGCCCAATTTTTATTGGTGTTTGCTTTTTTCTACGGAAAACCATTTTCCTTTGAATTAATTTTAATTAAAGCTTGGAATTTGTTGACAAAAATATTTGGAATTTATGTCATTTAATTATATGCCATCAACATAAAATGTAAATAAAAACAACTATATCAGAATATATAGAAAGACGTTACAATATGTAAAATACAAAAGAAAAAATGTATATAACAAACTATTATTTTATGAATATTGATTGAAGCCTTGAAAATGGACATTTAAATTATGGATTATTTGTAAAATTTTATGATTTATAGTTTATACTAAATTAAATATCGATATATTTAAGTATAATGCTATTTAAATATGCTTTCAAATCAAGTTTATACAATATATCTCCGTCAATTCCCCAATCTGTTTGAATTATAGTATGTTTTTTTGGAAGAATCAATAACCAAAAATCTTTTAATGAATGTCAGAGGTTAAGAGTAAACTTAAAAAAACAAACTAAAAAAATTCAATTATTTTGTTTTCTATATATTATCATTTATAAGTTTCTAATTATACTTTGTGCAATTCCGTATCGAAAAGTAGACTTTTTTTCACGCAAATTGGTTCTGTAACGATTTAATTTTCTGCACGGAGTTCTGACATAATTCAAAATTTGCACGCGAATTGTCACCAATTTAATGAAAATACATATTGTTGTCAAAACCATTTCGTTGTGACTATTCCTATCTCACTCTAATATATACACTGTGTCTTATTTGTACACATTGTGTCCACAATTTGAGAAAAAAAACCGCTGCGAATGGTTTTAATTTTTAATTATCGATTAACTGGTTTTTTTAGAATTACACAAAATAGCATTGATACCCACGTGAAATCGGTTATTACTGCACTCATTTACCTATTTGTAATTTACCTATTGTAATACATGGTAAATTCGTGCCGTAATAACCTCTATTTCACCTTTTGTATCGAAATATACTATTTATTTATTTTCTTTTTTTAGAGTAAACCAAATTTTTTGTGGTCAAAAATGAGTTTTTTGCCTTTTCGTATCGCAATATTGCAATTATAGTTTTTTCACATGGATTTGAGTTTTATAATGCGTCACTTCTTCGTACAAGTGAAAATTTAGCAATTTTATTTCACTAGTGAAATTTATTTATTCTACGAATAAATTTGTTTCAATTTAAAAATTTCGGCTCCATTATTAGATAAAAACTGTATAATTTTTAATTCAACCATTCAAAGTTTAAATAAGAGTTCCAATATAGACCGTTGTAAAAGCCAAATTTTTTAAAATTAGTTTTTCGTGATTTTTATTAACTGCTCGGGTAGCTTTTTAACTCGGAAATGGTGAAAACCTCGCCTAACGTCTTGTATTTCACACTCATTTCCTCGTTAAAAAACATCCTTATAGCAAAAATAACTATTTTAATATACAGTACAATCGGGGTAATATGACATAGATGGTGTAACTAGGTTATACTAATCGAATGACAATATATCTGGTTTTTTTTTTATAATAGCTGTTTATTGAAACCAAACGTTGTAATCGTGGTCAATATAATCGGTTTATCAATACAAGTGGAGTCATTTCAATTAATCAAATCATTTTGCGGAATGAAAATACCCTCCTCTGACACAATCACTGAGTAGGTAGCAAGTCTTACTATTTAAAATAAGGCGGAGATGACGGTTGATGGAGGTTCCTGGTTGTTGATATGGAACAGTTGCTTAAGTGATCCACGGACAGAAATACATAATATACATTATTCTTATTTAAACACCAAAATTGGTGCATATTGAATTCATGTTATAATCTTTAAGATTATTAAATGCGATTGAATATATTTTAAGTATTTAAAAGTATACAGGTGACTCTAGATAATTCCAACATTCGATAATTGGAACCTCTCACGAGGTCCTAACAAAATCTCTTGATATTTCGAGCAAAATCCATAGTGTTTTGTGCTCTCGGTAATTCGAACTAAAAAAACCTTTCCTATTTACCAAAACCACTTGGTAATTCGAGCTCTTCAAAATTCAAAGTATACAAGAGGCCCTTAGAAGTTTGAATTATCGAGGGTCGACTGTATTTAATAAAATGCTTTGATTGACGAACGGTTCATATTTTTTAAAAAAATGTTTCACAAATTTTCAAGAAAATTTATAAATAATTTCAATAGAAACTTCAATGGACTCCAATATGAATTCAGTTACTAAAAATAAATAAATTAGATGTTTTTATTGATTAAACTATTATTAGTTAATTATTTATAAAAATTAAAATTAAATAAAAATTAATTGTCAATGTTTTGGTTTTTTTATATTATTTGAATAGAAGGGAATTATCATTTTATTTTTACAAAATAAGATAAGAATTATTTTGGTTTTCCAAAATAGCAGTAGAGTAAGTAAATAAATTAATAAGAAATTGATTGAAGTATATCATGAAAGAAAGTTCCAATTTTTCATACATTTTAGATGCTTTACTGAATTGAAATATTTAGTGATTTTAATTTCCTAACTCATCTACCCACATTACTTACCCTTTTTATGGTCAGTCCCAGCTCAAGTAGCCGCGTGAAGAAGAGCTGAAATTTGCCGTTCCTCTTTCTCCTTTGTTAATGGGGCCGCAAAACTGTTATAATTTTAATTCCGTTTACAATTAATTATGTACTAAATGGAACAAAAAGCGTCGTAATTTTCACGTCCTTTTTCAATGCGGCTACCACCGGACTCTCTCTGCCAAAGAGTGAGGAGACCGAGACGGGACGCCGGTGGAAGTATAAACTTTATCCTTTTCCTTACATTATAATTTCAGCGCGCAAAAGTTGTGAAATGGTTTAATTCAAATTAAAAGTTTTCCGATTCGATTTCAGTGAGGAATCTCCAGTAATTATTTCCGAATGCCGTAATTTACTCCCTTGCGCACCACTCAGTGGCCTTTCCATCCATCAAATGGGCCGGGAAAAAGGTCACCAAGGGCGACCGGCTATAGAAAATGTTGTCGGAATGATGGCTGCAATTACCCTGTCGATTTGATTTCCACCTTTGGAATCAATTGAATTGAATATGGGCAGATAAATGAAGTTCTCCTATTTCTGGAAGGTCAATCACAATAAAGAGGAAACCAACAAGAAAATCAATAGTACTCTTAAAAACCCAAAAATAATAAAAACCACAAAATTTCGTTCAAAATATATAAATTTATTATCATTGCGGGATTTTCATCTTTTATAATAATTTTTCTTTTCTTTACAATTACTACACACAGCCGTTTTTTTAAATATATTTTTCTTAGAAACTATCAAGATCCCATGGACTAGATGAAAGGATGTCTAACATATTCCACACAGGATTTGCAAATCGATGACAGATAACTAAGATCGGTAAGTTTTTATTTGATCAGTCTTTTAATCAAAAGTAAACTAATTTATAGTCTGAAAAATACATTTATCATAAATAATAATCTTTGGTTTCAAACTGTTGAAATTCCTAAAAAATAATTATATATATTTTTAAATAAAATCTAATACCTATAAAGTTCTTGAAATATTCAAAATTATAATTGACCTACTTTTTTACAATAATTTTAATGATAACTAAAATACTTCCAAAATAACTATTTTAATTGAACCTATCTCAAAGAGTTTAAAGGAAAAGTTTGTTAGTAATAATTTAAGGATTCTTTCTTTCTTCAAAATAGTATGAGGTGTGATTTTATACAGTTATCAAAGACTGTCACAAGATCGATATACAGATAATACATACACAAACGACACATCTGTATGCCTATGATTGCCATCGGGGTCTGGCTTAAAATTGTTTTAATCAGTATCATACAAAATACGGATGTAAATACATATCTAATAGGGCAGGTGTATAAAACAGACACAAATACATTCAGCTTAGACAAATGTTTACGCTACCAAAAAGAGTCGTCCCCCAAACCCGATCTAAAAGGTGTCACAAACCTCAAAAACACCCAAAATGGTAGCTGTACCATCAACAGTTTTACTAATCTTATGTTCCAGTCTCTCATCACAAATACTGTTTTTCCTTCTTCCCTCCTTGACCACCCTATATTTTTTTCATACAATACAAATCACTATACAGAAGTCAATAACTAAGTATAGTCTGCAATTGGTATATGTACAGGATCGATTAAACAGAATCACCCAATTTGTTAAAATTTGTAATTCGACTGTCAATTTGCCAATCAAAAGTCGCACACTTTCATTGAAAGTAGATGATATTATAAATGGACAAAGAACGTTGCATTGGCGTTAAGAAACACAGAATAAACCACAAAATGCATCTATTTATCCAACTGAAAAAAACCAACGTCTGGCGATTTCAGCAACACCTGAAAATTAATCAAAAACAGGGAGCACCAACAGAGCAAAACAATCAAACAAACATAAAAGTAGAAACAAATATATTTGGGAATTTTATGTAAAATACGACTGTAATGACCAGAATTTCATTGTAAAATTAAGAGAGAAATTCTAAATTGTATATTTTTGAAATTTTTGTATGAAAAATATCAAATTATTAACAATTAAAATTAAACTTTAATCAATAGTAAAAATATGGAAAAAAATTTAACTAAGAATTTTATATAAAAAGTACATAAATTCTTTAAGAACTGTTTATAAAATTAATGCTAATTAATTATAAGATTCAAACTATTTTTGAAAACATAGACATTGTTTTTCTGGTACATTACAGGGTTAAAGCGGCGAGCGAATCCACAAGACTATTAGAACAGAGAGGGGTGGGTCGCGCACGAACGGAAAGGGATGATGAAACTGAAGAAGAACAAAACAAATTAAAACCAAATAAATAACTTTAACAGTTTATTGTATTCTTTCATTTTTCCTTGTTTGAATCAGTGTGTGCTAATATATTCAAAACAAAATAACATAATAATTCAACTAATAACTCGTAAGCACATAGATGTAGTTAAATATATATATAAATGTGTGTAGATTTAATATATGTATAAAGAAATCAATTACACCAACACAATTCCATTTTTAGTATATGATTTCAAAACTAATTCCAAAAACGGTTAAATAGTACAATAATAATATATAATTCCAATTAGGTATGGTAAATAGTGCTCTGTGAAAAGTAATTGATAGCGATTGTTCTTCAAGTTTTGCAATAATTCGTCTTGTTAAACTTTGCAAATTTTCACTGATTATCACAGCAATTCATTTATATATTCCATATGTGATCGTAAAATATAAGTTTTGTAGCTTTATAAGTCTATATACAAAGTTATATCAAACTCAGATTTCAATTAAAACAGTAAATTAATATGGGGCTGTGTAACATAAATCTAAAATTCGTCGAATCAATTACATGTATAATCAATGCATAACAGCTATGTAAAATCCATAGATTGAAAAGGGTTAAATGTCCAGAAGAATACACAATTAATGCAAAACAGAGACTGGAGAAAGCTCTTCTTATGGGGTCGATACAGAAAGCTGTTTTCGGGATATGTTATTCAATTAATTTGTATATTGTTTTACTCGTTTTGTAAAAACCACACCTACATTTAACAGTCAGTTAGCAAAAAAAATCATAATATTAAAGCACTTGACTTTAAAAGCATATAAAAGAGAAAACACAAAAGTACTTTATTATTTCAAGGATTTCAAATGATAATTACACATTAATTAAAATGTAATTGATGGTCGGAAATGGTTGAATTTTTTTTTTCTCGAAAATATATAAAAATGATGATAAACAATTAAGTAATCACTAAACATAGTCAAAAATATATGATTTCATAAAAAGAATGAATTCCCAAAACCACAAAAATTAATACATAATATTGTTCAAAATTCATAACAAATTTCAGTGTTTTCAATTGTTCTCTGCCAATTCTTCAGTACTTGTCCTTTTTTTGGTGGTTGATTTTTTTGTAATTTTTTTCTATAGTTTTGTTTCCTTCATCTGTTCACATTTAATATATAAAAATGTTATTTACATTTATTTATCTAAGGTCTTATATACATATTTTGTATATATATTTAAAATGGCATCTCTTTAAAATCCACATTAATAAAAATAAATAAAGTGTGATGAAATAGGGGGGTGTGATTTTCAAGAAAAAACCCAGTTGGTCTATTCCAGGACTTCAATTTTTCTATCGGACAAATAATTGTCTTCAAATGTAGATTTTTTTTTCTCTTCCTTTTAATATAAAACGTGGGGAATAGATCCAACTCTTTGCTACGTTAAATTCACAAGGTCTGCCTTAATTGACGGGCAGTTAACAGCAACAACTTCAACGGGCAACTTCCCGTTGATCCAATTTGATGGGGACTTTTAAGACTGTCTCCTCCTTTCTTACCTTGGTTCGGGCTCGGTGGAGAATGGCGTCGATTGTGCAGTTTTGTTTAGTTTTTTGTGTGTGTGTTTTTTGTTTTAAAGTTAAACAATTTACTTAATAAGGCTTTGCTGAATCTTTTGGCTTCTTCAGTTGAACTTTCAGCCGCTTGGTGCCGATCTGGAACCCGTGCATCCCCTTGATGGCCGCGTTCGCCGCCGCCGCACTGTCAAACGACACAAACCCAAAGCACTTGGACAGATTGGTCTGCTTGTCGATGAACACCTTCGCCGAGATCACGTTGCCGAACGGAAGGAACGAGGACGCCAAGTCTGTGTCTGTGAACTCCTGTGGCAAGTGGTAGATGAACAAATTGCAGCCATCTGGACCTGATAAGATTGGAACTGATGTTATAATTTAATACACAGTCAATTACACAGATGGCTTTTGTTATATCAGGTCAAATATAATAAATTTCATTTGGAGTAATCATAAATGATAGTCATAAATCAATCGATAAGGTAAAAGCAGCAATAAATCATCGGAAATTATGTTGTATAGAAATAAATAGATTTTTGTTGTTAATTTTTTAGATAGAATCTATATGAAAAACTAACTATTAAAGATAAATAACATATTTCAAAGTTAAATTTTAAGATAAATCTGTAATTGATTTCAGATAAAAAAAAACCAACAAACTAATTATATCAAATGAAATTATCAAATCCAGATATAAAAAGGTTTAATTCTAAAATTAATATTTATTCTGTTTATGCCATAAATTGTAGCTTATGGCTTATAATACAAATTGTATTTATTTAAATCTAAATAAACTAACGATAATTAATTACTTTTACCATGTCTCAGACAGCTATAATTGTTAATTAAGCGATTATCATTCACAAACTTTTGGTTTTAAAATATCCTTTAATGACAATAGAAAGTATATAAAATATATTTGTTATGAATATGATTTTAAATAATAAAATAAATTGGGAAAGCAATTTTAAATTCAATTTAAAAACGCAATAAACGACATGGTAAACAAATCATGGTTTATGAATTTTTTACCAGACGCCTTCATAATATCATTTTTAGCATTAAATAATAGGACGAAACATTTATATTTTAATGATAACAAGGATATCAAATTGTTTTTCCGTCCCATTTTCTGACAGCAAATAAATTATCTAGTAAATAAAGAATTTCCATAAAAACGCCTTATAAAACGTTTTAATTAAAAACTTTAAAAAGATCATTAGATTCGTTTCACCATAGATCAAACAGTTTTTAATTATGACTGACATTAATATCTCCTTAATTTTTGTGTCTAATGGAAGGAAAACATTGGATAATCTTACCTTCAATCTGTTTGCCAGCGGCGGCCGCGGCAGCTGGCGTTATGGCAACGTTGGACAGGGAGGTTGGGGTAGGGGTGGTCGTTTGGAACCCTGCGGCACTACCCAGCTGGGACAGGGTGGGCGTGGACACGTAAGGCGACGTCAACGGATTGTGGTCGGACCCTGAAAGATAGAGACAACAACGGTCATCAGGTGCACATTCTTTCGTGTTTCTTGCTTCCTTTCAAATTAATAAATAAATAAATAAAAAGAGAAAAAGTCAACCAAAACAACAACACATTCTGACTAATTGAACTCAAGACCAAAACAGAAATTATTACAGGAAATAAATTGTGTCGCAGAGCGCAGACCAGACGACAATTTACTCGACAACGTAAGTAGAACACAAATGAGACATTAAAGAAGTGGAAGGGATTGAACGAAAAATGGTGGGTCTTATTAGCATTTGCTGGCGAGACATGCAATTAATTAAACGCGCTTTCTCTCTTCCTCCCTTATAGACTTGGGTGCCTGTTCTTGCCTTTGTTCGAGGAAGAGAACTAATTTTTAATTAAATGATGAAATTTTCGCAATGCTCAACTTCCACTGCCACAGGTAAGGCAGAAAAGGAGAGAGAAAGATAATGATGGAAGTCAAGCGAATCCGTGCAAATGTCACTGGACTTCCAAGAAGAGGGATGGGGGGATACCCAAAGTCAAATTTTTGTCTATATAAAATATAACAAATAATAAAATAATAGGAACAGGAACAAAATGTGGCAGCAACAAACACCAGAAATTAACTATATTATAAAATTACTATGGACCATGAAGAATGCCGAATTTCGCTCACCTGTACTCGCCGTTTTCCCCAAAAGACCTAATAATGTCGATTTTCAGTTTGGGTGTGTGTTTGTGGGTGGGTGGAAGCGAACAGATGAGTAGCAGAATAAGAAGAAGAAGATAAGGAAATGGCATAAATTTATATTATTCACTATGTATACATGTGTATAAATTACGCAAGAAAGAAAAGAGAGGCTTCCTCACTTTTATTTTTTTTTGTGTTTTCTCTTCAAGATAGAAGAAGAAACCTTTCAAATTAATTGCAATTTATCTCTCATGATGAGGATGATGACGAAAGCCCAGCTGATTGGACTGGTGGTGGATGGATACTTACAGAGAAGGGCGGCGGCGTTCGAGAGCTGCGACGTGGTCTGCGACTGGGCGGCTGCCGAGTTTAGGGCTGACGTCTGGGCCGTCATAGCGGCGATGGCTGCCAGATTCTGCACCGTCATCTGGGGCAGTAATCCTGCCGCGGCCGCCGCTGCTGCCACTGCCGCCGTGTCCGTCTGACTGCTCAGCCCCGGGAAATAGTTCAGCTTCTGCTGCAGATGCGCCTCGCCTGCGAAATATTTCACATAATCCACTTGATCTTCCAAAACGAACGGCCCCATTGCAAAGCGGTTATTATATGATTATTTATTAGGGTGAAGTGTGAATATAAAAAAATATGGAAAGAAAAAAGCAAAAAAATAGGTTAGGGGATGTGTTTTAAAAGCGGTTGCAATAAAAATAATCCATAAAGCCAATAAACAATTTCGGGGTATAAAACTAAAAATTTTCAATTCCAATATTAATTTGGAACAATTTTAAAACGTAATATCCTTTTGTGTTAAAAAATTTAAAAGGGGATTTTTACAATAACTTATAATAATTTATTGATAAATTTAAAAAAAATATAGATTCTATTTTATTGTTTTGTACTAAAATCTAAGGGTTCTTTCAGACTTTAAAGTGTTAGTTTGATTTAAGATTTAAAAGATTAATTCATTATAATTACTTAAAATACAATAATTATAAGCTTAACTAGTAATAAATAATTAATATTAAACTTAAATAATCATGCTAGAGAATAAATATCTCCATTGGTAATTGTTAACTTTGATTATAAACTAAGTAATTATGGTTTCTGTAAATGCCATAATTAAAAGGAACTGATGCAAGTAATTAATTGGCGGTTATGGACTCTCAAAGGCAATAAGGCGTACGGGGCAAAAACTTGTTCTGGGAAAGCGCTGCGCTGGTGGAATAAATACCTTGGAAAAGTTGTTGCTGCAGCCCGATTTGCTGAAGAAGTTGGAGGGACGCAGGTGAGATGGCGTCCGTGGCCAGGACAGGGCTAGCCTGTTGCGGTGGATTGGGGATGATGGGTGTCGTTACTGAGGTGGCCGACTGCGCCAGAGGGATGCTCATATTGTTGATGTTGGTGGCCGCCGCGATGTTCCACAGATTGGCCTGAATCTGCTGGATCTTTTTCTGTTCCTTTTCTTTTTGCGTGTCGGCAAACTTGACCACTAGCGGCGCCGAGCACCCGTCCATCGTCTGGCTCTGATGCAACGACTATTCAAAATGGATAAGGGACCAATTAATCATGTAACCATCGTTATTTAATAGGCAATTTCTATTTGGATCTAGCTTTTTCCACGTGAGACCAACTTACCTTGATTGCAACGATTGCCGACTGTTTAGTGGCAAATGTCACGAAGGCACAACCTTTGCTCTGTCCATTCTGATCCCTAAGCACCGTGCACTCCTCGATAGTGCCGTACTGCTCAAACATTTTCCGCACGTCGTTCTCGTTCAGCTTCTTGTTCAGCATGCCCACGAACAGTTTACGCTCTGCGAAATGAAAAGTGAATCGCACTTTGAGTATTATACTTTTTGCGCTCCCCGGGATTAAATCACTGCTGCCCGTCAGTGAGCTCAGAAAGGCAAACGCGACAATGCAAATTAGCAAGTATATGGCGAAATGGATCTTCGCAGTCAGACAGTATAATGATAATTAGTTTAATAAAAACCTGGTAATTAGGCGAGAGTTGATGCAAGAGTTTTTAAAAGATTTTTGTTCGAAAACTATTTAAGAGGAAGCATAAGTCTCATTTTAAGTTGGTTTATAATTATGAGGGTAACCAATAAGGAATAAGTATTAATTTTCTTTAACAAAATAAGTCCAATTCACATATTTTAAAGAAATTATAAATATAAACTCCAATTTGAGTAACTACATAATTATCCACAAAGTTGTAACTATTTCTTTATATTTTATTTCATTCCTTTTCTTCCAAAAGTAAGCTTTGTCTGTGTTTCGTTAATCATTGTTTATATAAGTAACATAATTGATATAAGAAAAAAAATCTGAGACCACTTTGTAAGAGAGGCTGGAGGTTTTGCTTAACAAGAAAGAACAAATGTCTTTTACCAAAGGCAATTCTCATATTACACTTTTATTTGAAAAATAAACATTGGAAGATATGATTTCAAATATCAATAAATCAACCCTCGTACAAGCATTGCTGTGTAAATGTTCACCTTTATTAGCAATAGTGGCTATTTACTGTTCGGACTGCAAGTCAGAGTGTTATTACAGAAAAACCATCTCCTTCTCACTTGGAAAAGGTTGCTGAATCTAATTTCCATAATTTTCAATTAGATGGCCGAGTAATTTGCATGTTTTTCGAGCACTTTGCCAGCTCTACTTACTTTGGACAGACATGTGCTTAATACATAGTCAAGTGGTTGCATGCACGACGGCAAAGAAGGGTAAAAACGAGCATTTGTTTATTCATAATGCCTTTTATTTGGGCCTCGCTCCTTTGCCTGATGACGTTACATAAGCAACCCTGACAACACGAGGCACCAGAACTCGGCACAACGACTGAATTATGTGGTGTCCCTACAAAGGGACTTGGTTTAGAATCTGGCTCGTGAAAATATTATTATATGTTAATTAATGGCGACAAATCAGTTTTTATTGTCCGCTGCGTAAATGTTGACTGAAACAACTGTCATCTGACCAGCTACCAGATTTGTTTAGCTTTGGCAAAATAAATATGTAAATTTACTATTCAATTCAGTTTATTATTTGTACATGAATAACAAATTAGTATAACAACTTTAATATATTGAATTTTGGGTAAATTCTCCTTTATAATATTTTCCGATGAAATATAATCAATCATAATTTGAAATAGATAATTAATTCATAAGAGATAAAACCAAACATCATTAATAATTTTCTTTAAGTAAATTAAATGAAACCAGAAATGTACTGGTTTTTATATTTAATTAATAATTTTTATGAATAGGGCTTTATTTTAAATTTTTTGCTAAAAACATTTAACAATTCAATGAATTTATTTTAAAAGCTGTTTTTATGCCAAAAACTTTAAACGTTGTGCAAATCAACTGTCAGTGTTAACCATATTTTAATGAATTTTAATTAGCATAATTCAAAGTTTAATGGGTATTTTTGGAAAATATGTTGCCCAAGAACATTGAATTAAAATCACACTCGCGCAAAATATTCCAAAGAAATATGTTTATTTTATAAATCCTACTAAGTGTGTAGCATTAATCCTCAGCATATTTTAATATATAGTAATGTTTTATTTTTGTTGGTCATGAGTGCTCTTTCTCTGCCATGGATATAATTTAATTAAAAATTTCATAAGCACCAAATTTGGAAAGATAAACCTCATTAATGAATACACGTGGAGCTGGATTGCGATAGACCAAACTTTATAATTGCACAATATAACCAGGAAAATTAAATTTGGAACAATTTAACAACAATTTTCTGGGTTTAATTAAAAACAACTCATCAAAACAATATTTAAAGAATATATGTAATGATCTGTTGATGGGTAATTTCAAAGTGTTTTTGTTAATTAAGGGTAAAATTATTGTTAATCGGTATTTTCAAAATTAACAAATTTAAATTAATACTGAATAATGGAATTTAAAGATAATTTGTTTATTTGAGCTGGTAAATGTTTTAATTGGAATAATTCTACTAATAATAAGTCTTTTTATATTTTTTCTAATAATCCGACTAAAACTTGAAGTAAACTAATGATTAGTTTTAAAATTTCTAAGGCTTTTCTATTTATAATTTTGCCATAAACGTTCAAATTAATTCTTTTAGGAAGTTTAAACATATTTCAAATGAGAATACGTTAAAATATTTCAACACTTTTAACTAAAATCTTTACTTAGCATGAATTTACCATAAATTTAAAACAATATTCATTTACAATTTATTTAATAACTTTACAACGATTTTGTATAATTTGCGTTAAGTGGAAGAACAACTTGAATAGTTTTCCAAATATGAATTCCACATTTATCGAACTGTTAATATCCACTTTGGAAAAATATAAATATATAGTTTTTGGGTTTCCCTAATTAATATTTTATATTAGATCAATAAGAGAGATAGCATTTGTGGAATAGAATTAATTTCCTGTTTCGTTACCGGAATCGATATTTGTGTATAGAATGGACATTGGGTTCGATGTTCGGCTCGGTATTTGGCTGGTGGTCGGGGAACTGTTTGACAGCCAAATAAAGGGGCTGCTGCCAAATAGACTTTGGCTGGTGCCAATACTGCCACTGTTGAAACACTGTTTGAGCACTTTCTTCAATTTGTAATCCGATTTTTTTAGGTTCTTCATTTCCATTTCACCACAGCCCGAATTGCACAACACCAAAACAACAACGACAGCGACAACAACAAAAACTAGAAGAATAGCCAATCATTGGACGGTATTCTTGGATAAAAGATGACTAATTTCCAAGGGAGAGAAAGAGTGTGATGGAGATCACCAACGCGGTTCACGGTTCAATTGCACTCGGCTGAGAGGTGTCTGATCTTTGGCGGGCAGAATGCAGAGCACACATCGATCCCAGCAGATGAGCACCACTTGAAATCCGCCCGTTTGCAGCCGACGAAAAAACTGATCCACATTTGTCCAAATATAAAAGTGCACACATGTAAATTAGAGTCCGGCAATCATCCATATTCATCGTAGTGTGGCATGCCAATTGTACCTGTCGCCGCCGGTATGAACTCGTATGTGATTGTTGCCACCTTATCATCATGGCTTCCATTTGTCGAGGCGCGCTTTTTTTCTCTCCTCACACATCCACACAAGTCGTGAAAAGTCTACTGTGTTGTGTACCATACAACACGCTAAAATGTCGCTAATTTGCACCGATTGTTGGCTGAGTGTACGTGCCGCAATTTTTATTTACCTTAAAGGTGAGCTTTTCAATTTTTACTAATTCACAATTTCAGCTATTTTTATTAACGACTGTAATATATGCCCATTCAAATATTCCGCTTTGTTTCAATACAATTTTGTTTGTAATTAAGGGAAGTGAAAGTTAAAGAGATCTTAATAGTAAGAGCAATTCCAAAACTCCTGTTTTTAATTGAAATATCATATAAAACACCTTTGAAAATTTAAAATTATTTTGGAATACCATAATTTTATAAGATAATAATGATTTATTTCAATTATGTACGAGATAACGTACTTTATAATTTGTTTCTCAAAAATGGATATCTTCAATTCCTTGTCTTAGTGTTGGTTATAATATAATTATATCTTGTATGATATCTCGTGTTTCCAGAAACATGATTTAATTAAGCCAAATAATTCAAATATAAAAGAAGATCCAATTTTATGAACGAGAAAATACAAAGACGAAGGTAGTTTTTGTTAACAAATTGACACTTTAGTGATAATTGAAATCTCTTGGCCACATTCATATCATGTAAAATGAAAAGTGTATGTTAAAATACAAAGGTATTTGTTAAAAGTTAATCAATTAACCAGTTTGAAAATGGACCAGATCCATTAAAAATCAAAACCCTTTTCTAGAAACTTAAACCTGTATTAAATAGATATTTTAACATTTGACTGAAACCCATTTGAAATTCACAACTAATTTGCAATTAGACCGTATTTGTTTACCTCTGATTACGTAAAAATACGTAACAAATGAGTAAATGGGTAATGTCAATAATAATGGTAGTCACAGAAAACAGTGATAAATAAATAGACAGACGAGAATGATTTCGGTACAAAAAAGTATTTGCCAAGTAATTAAATCAATTTTCTGTTGCAATTCATAAAAGTTTAAGTTAATTTGAACGAGACTTGGAAAAGTAGCATTACCTACCCTTGCGTACTACGTTTTGTGCGATTCAGTGCTATTTTTGCTATTAAAAATTATTATTTAACTTTAAATTTTGTGTTATAACTGTCATGAGGCTGTAATAAGTTTTGTTATAAAAATCAGAAATGAATCTAGAGCGACTAAATATTTTTTGTTATTTAGTCAAGTGTCAAACATAAATTTCAACAAAATGAGTTTGAAAGAATTTTTCCTTAAATTCATTTCAATGAATGTTTGAAACTAATGTGCAACACTAATCAAATGTACTCTCTTGATAAAATGTAATCTAGTATGTTATTTTATTAAGGTGATTCCAAATTTATATATGAAGAAATTGACAACAAGAGTTCGGATTATTTCGGTTTTAATTGGAATTCTTCGGCTTTCATCAGGGCCCGGATTGACTTGTATGGAAAT
>JXOV01005897.1:46130-60502 GCA_001014945.1 Clogmia albipunctata
CAAATGTACTCTCTTGATAAAATGTAATCTAGTATGTTATTTTATTAAGGTGATTCCAAATTTATATATGAAGAAATTGACAACAAGAGTTCGGATTATTTCGGTTTTAATTGGAATTCTTCGGTTGTCATCAGGGCCCGGATTGACTTGTTTGGGAATCTAGGCTTAATTTATGACACTGTTATAACTTTTGACAGACTTTACCGCACTAGAGCGGTAAAGTACCACTTTGCCGCACGCAAATTGAGCATTTTACCTAACTGAATTGCACAAATAATATTTACAAATATTAAACGGTAGAATTTATAGTCTAAGAAAAATTACCAAGTAAATGATTTGAAACAGAAATATTTCTAATATTTTTA
This sequence comes from Clogmia albipunctata, assembly GCA_001014945.1. Classification (NCBI taxonomy): domain Eukaryota; kingdom Metazoa; phylum Arthropoda; class Insecta; order Diptera; family Psychodidae; genus Clogmia; species Clogmia albipunctata. The sequence continues at coordinate 46,496 of JXOV01005897.1, forward strand.
AAACTATTTTAATTTTTGGCAACAAGTTTCACAAAAATATTATTCAAACATTTAAAGCAGAGAGATGAAAAAGATGATTTACAATTTAACTACAATGTCAAATATTTTGAGAAGCGGATGTTTTCTGATGGATAAATAAAACCTGATAACACCAGGTGAAGGAATAGCATCAACGCTTGGAGGGAACTACGTCTACTTTGTCGACAGAATACAGAAAGTGAGACGCGGTATATAAAACATAAAGAGAGAAAAATATGAAAAATGTAATCTCTATTTGTTTTACTGTTATTATTCAACAAGAATCCATCCACATTCCATTTGAGTGGTAGTTTTGTATTATATATGGCATTCATTCGGAGAATTGCCAAATTTATAATTCATTCCAGCAAATTGAAACTTTTGCCGTCAGCCAGTTTGTTATCTGGTACAATAATCATCGTGGTACTATGTTTAAATAGTAAGAGAAATCTATCCATCAGCCGGGGATAATTACTAAAGGGAATGAAATTCCAGTAAGCTTCAATTTCGGATTCTGATTTAATTAAAATTCAAAGCATTCTAAAACGGGAGAGATAGGGAGAGAGACATAAACTCATCAATCAAGGACTACACATGCCTATAATAAGATCACTTTCCCCCACCACGGGGGAAGGAGAGGAGGCATCTTAGGCAAACACCCGAATAACGTTATTAGAAAGTTGTGCCATTTCTTGCGAAAAAATGGCGCAAAATTAACAACAAGCAAAAAATATTCAAATGATTCTTCAATACTGATGGCGGAAAATTATTTGATTCATTAAACAGGATCAAAGCCGTGGCAAATTAATTTTTTCCGTCTTTAGCTGTCCTCATTATCGGAGCCTGTTTTGTGGAATTTGGCAACTTTAACGGTGCTCCGCGATGCCACCCTCCTCGTTTTAAAATTTCCTTTGGAGGAGTGGGAGGAGAGGATGCCAGGATAAAACGAATATATTTAATGGTAAAAACCGTGTTCTCTGAATTTAATTATGATTTTTATGTGTTTACTTTTACGTCGTCGCGATCGGTATCTATGTGGGAAGAGAAGGGAGGGCAGATGAGGAAGTGGAGGAGCATATTTTATTCAGGGTCGTCTTTAGCAATATTTTAGGTACATAATTCTATAGACAATATCACATCTCCGTTTTTGTGTATTCATTTTTGTCATTAAATGTAAAGAATGTAATAATTAAATTTGCACAGCCCGAGATGAGGGTGGAGGATTTAGGAAGGTATTCTCGAAATTAAACGACAAATCGTTTATTGAAGAGTATAACTTGAAAGAACGTGTCCTTTTAATAAGGAGAATCTTTATAAATCGGGTAATTAATTAGTATCAGACTAATTTGCATTGGCGTAAATTTGCATTGATTTTCACTATAATTAATTGCAATATCGACTTACCGTTTCTATTTTCGCTGTCGGCCGGCTTCATTTGGATTGGATGGTGCATCTGTTGATCAATGACGGACAGCCCGAGGAGGAGGAGGAGCAAAAACGGCAGCGGCGGCGGCATCAGAAAAACGAAACAAAAATATAGAGCATTAGATCAAATCGATTGATAAAATGTAATTGATTTCAATAGAAATTGCATTCGAATGAAAACCCGAGAGTCATTTTAAATTAATTCAATTTCAGTCTCGCAATGTTGCCATCATGTTATGCGAAATAATAGAACAGAGCATGGGGATTGATGTGTGTTTGTGTTTTATTTAGGCTGCACATCCATTTGATGGCATTTCGGTCTAAGCGAAATGTCACAATTGGGATTTTATTATGTTATTATATAAAGCATCTATACAATTTACATTTATAGGCCAATTTAGGATATTATTAAAATCTAATTAAATTTCGCGGAATTTGATTTGGAAATTAGTTTCAACCCCCTCGCGTTCATTAGTGTTACGTAATAACAGATTTCAAGTTGCAAGCATAATCGAATCGATAATTGTGGCGAATGTGCGTAATTTCGCGTAATCGTGAAATGTAATTATCGGCGTCACGTTGGTTGTACGTTTTTGCTACACTGAATGTATGGCAAAAGGCCGATTGACAGTCACGAAAATAAATGCCGTCTAATGAACCGCGCTCTGAATAGGTCACCGTATTGGCATTATTTCAATCAATTAGAATCGCAATGTCGCATTTAATTGGCTCTCTCTTTATGCAGTCTCAATAATAGACTACTGCATCCGACTTTGGGACAAAGAGCAAATCGATTCGAAAAATAAAATTTGTGATGTGCAGAAATAGATTTATGCAATCAACAAAAATACCAAATAAAAGGTTACCGGTTGAAAAGAGAACTATGTTAATACGGCCAGCAGTGGCTGCTGATAAGAACAGAGAATGAACAAAAAAGCCATTGCCAATCCCAAAACTGGTTATCAGTTGGGCGCCATTTTTCCCAGATTCGATTCCACGACTAATCAAGTTGATAAGGTGGTGAAAAATAGCAAAATATATAAATTAGAATTCACATTTATTATTATAATGGAACAGATAAACAGTCCACGACGACGACGGGCATTTGCATTAGTATTGGCCCTCTGTGGAGAAGAGAACACGTTCTTCATCCTGATTTTTCGCCCGTGTTGTCGTCGGGCTCTCTGCAAAAAGGACAAACAGTTGTGACACGAATACGCCATAAATCACCCCCAATGTTGCCGCGCCCCTGCCCTCAGCCCAGGCCCCCCGCTCTAGGGCTGCTGGAGGGGCGCTCGCTCAAAACAAAGAATGTGGACATGTGAAACGGAAAAAATGGTCTGCCTCAACTCGCTCTACGCTAAACAACGGAACAACAGAAAAACAGGAAATGATAGGATGGCGAGATCGTCTCTCCTTTTTCTTCTTCTCGACTTTTTTTTCTCAACGTCGTCGTCCCTGTTTTGGAATGCACTTCTCTTCTCCTCGGCAAACAGCGAATCACAAAAAATACTTACCCCGCTCAAAGTTTTTACATTGTGGAGTGCATCTTGTGCTTTCAGGGCTGCCTTTCGGGTGAAGAACGTCACAAAACAGCACCCTGCAACAGAGAAAAACAACAAAGAGACCGTGACAATAAAGCGAGTAGACAGAGTCAAAAGTCAAATTACTTAGAGCCCGCCCAAAACTGGCCTTAGAAATCTAAAGAGATGTGCTAATATGAATAATTTAATTATTTAAGAAAGATGTTTTGTATTAAAAATATAGTAACTTTTATGAGTCTTGTAATTTAAGACAAAAGGAATACGAGTTTGAGTATAGCTTTATACTTAGGAAGTTGTTGAAATAACTTTGATTTTTATTCTTCTTATTTTTGAGATTTGATTGAATTAAAACAAAGTTGTAGAAATTCAAAAGAAATATATAAAAATATTCATTTTAAATACTATAAAATATCTTGTGGATTTAATTTCAATTAAAAATTTCATTTTATCATGTCACAAAATTATTTAAATTTTATAAATAAAAATGAACTACATAGCACTAAAATGTGATAAAAACATTGGATAATAAGATCCACTATATCTATTTGTGTTAATTGACGAATTCTGAATTAAGATGTGGAAAATTGTTTTAAGAACTATTTGGATAAATATGCTTATTTAACAAATTAACTTTCAAATTATTAACTTGTAAAACTTCTGATCAGTTTTGAACGAACTCTTTTCTCAATGACAAATATTACAAATATGTATCAATCTCAGATCAAGAACAAAAAACATTCTGCTGTGGGGATGTGATATAAAAAGAACAATAACAGTTAACAAATAAAGAGAAACTCTCAAGCATAATACATTAGAGGGTTAAAATTCAACCAGGTAGCTATATATTTATTGGAGCCCAACAGAGAAATTGTGAAACCGGAATTGGATCCTACCTTTGCTCACGCCGTTCACTTTGTCCCTCAGCACGTTGATTGAATGCACCCGACCGTACTCCTCGAACATTTCCCGGAGCTGCTCCTCGTCCATGGACTTGGGCACCTGGCCCACAAACATTTTGATAAAGTCCGGGTCCGGCTGCTCGCTGAGCGTCGTCCCGTTGGAGGTGGGCGAGGTGGCGGCGGTGGTCGGCGGCGAGGACGTCCCGCTCATCGACGACAGGTGGTCCGCAATGTTCTTGTCCAGAATCAGCGGATTGTTGTTGTTCAGCGCGTTCAGATCATTGTTGTTGTTGTTCTGACTGGCGGCGGCCAACAACAGGCTATTGGTGTTCCCCGTGCTGCTACTCAGGTGGGCAGATGACGTATGGTTTCCATTTATCAGACTGGTCAATCCACTGAAACGAGGGATGGATTTTTGTTATTAATTTCATCATATCCAATATTGAATCAGAGCGCTCTCCACAAACACACGTTTCAATTTACACCGTTTTTATTTTCCCAATTTGATTAATATTGAACTTTGCCGAGCTTTCATTTTAAATCTGTGATTGATGATAATTATAAAGAGGAGAAGAACTGATGATGGTGGTTCAGTACACAACGGTTCAATGAACTTGTCGGAACAGGTTTCAATATTTATAGAATTGTAAACAGATTATTTTAAAAATTCTAAAAGGAATTACATTATTTTTAAAAAAGAATTTTTACTGTACATACAATATTATAATTGGTTTTTGATTTTTTTGTGATTTTTTTATTTCAATGTTTTTCTCAATTCATTTAAATTCAATTTGGTTATATTTATTACGCGTCTTCCTGGAATGACTTTTTCAATAAATTCATGATATGTTTTCATGAATATTTTTTCTTGAAATGAATCGAGTATTATTTATGGAAATTTGAAAAATAATATTAATTTTTTAAATACATAAGGTCATGATGTCAATGTCTTCTGCATTTCTTCAAGTTTACATCAATGTCAGCAAATAAAATCTCTTGATTTGAAATTGAATGTGATTTAGAAAAATATCTTTATATTTTTAACAAATTTACCAAAAAATGTTTGAAATTCTTCACCAAATACTTATTGAAACTTTCTTAGAAATAACTTTTAAGTAATGAATAACCGTAAAGTTTGAAGGGTTATAAAAAGAGAAAGAATGGATTACTTACTGCAACAAATCGTATTTTTCGTACAGGTCGTAATAGCGACTCTTTTCGAACAATTGATTAGTAATGTGGACCATTTTTCACTACTCTATTTGACACAACTTTTCAGGCGAAACGAGCGCAAAATAAATCACCAGACACTCGACAGTGAAGAAGAACGTTCTCAAGGCAGTCGAAACTAATCAATCAATAGACTGGAGATGTCGGGACAAACAATCTTTTTCCCCGAAAGAGCAGCACAAACAAGTTTTATAGCCGGAAAAATAAAAGGAGAAAATAAAATAAAATCACTGTGTATTTGAAAACGAAAGATCGAAAGCTGTGTGCACTGAACGAAAGACACGTGGTAAATGGACGAGAATCGAGAGGACTTTCTCCTCCTGTCTGTCTGTGCTATCAGCCATAGAACCGGTCTTGCCGTTATTTTATCGATTAGACCGCACCAATCATAGTAATTAGTCGACAATTTTGCCAATTTTGGTCTCCCTTCGGATTTGATAATAAATAAATCCGAGAGCTGGGATGGTTTTATTTTTGTATTTTTGCTGAGCCAAAAACAAAACGCAGACACAATCAGTTATCGAGACAGATTAATTAGATGGAGTAGAATGACAATGTAAGGGTTGTTCAGAAAATAATGACCCATTTGTTTGTGACATAATTACAAATATAATCAATTTATTTATTATTGACTAACCAGACACACGTTAATTAGAACAATTAAATAAAATTTATATTTTTGGACTTTCATTTAGAGGTAATAGACTTTTCAGATTAAATTTCATCATTATATTATTCGATTTATGGTTTAAGTATAAATTATTATTTCATTATTGAGTTATGTTAAAACAATAACTTTTTAGAAGTAAATTTAAATATAAGATAAATTTGAAATATTAAATAAAGTAAATTGTTTCTTTACAAAATGGTTTAAAATTTTAAATTGATGATTTTTTTGTCATTCTTCTATAATTTTTTTAAAATTTAAATATCAAATGAAGCTTTAAATTTATTGGACAGCTATTACAGAGTGCAATTGTTGGGGAAAATTCGTACATAGTGCTGGGCCATGAAGGTGGCTGTGGAGACTGAATGTGATTTACGCCCTTTGAGTTTTTGCGACAATGATTAACTTTGTTTATTTGGAGGGGCCATAAATTTTTCCGCTTTTCCACCCGAGCCAAAATAGTGGGACACAATGGCAAGGTGAACAGTTCGCTCGTTCAGTGTTTGGGGGAGAGAATTTTTGGCGGGCGCATCCATTTCCGAATCGAAAATTACCCATCCATGACACGATTAAATTGGAATCTCGCCATTTTGATTATTTCGCTCTTTTTTCCGCCCGTCATTAATCGTCGAACCAGGGGCTGTTTTTTTTCGCACATGAATAATAGAAAAATAGCGCCTCATGAATCACAAGGCAGTGAAAGTGGAATTCCCTTTTACCGGGACGACAACATATTGGATTTCTTTTCACTTGTCACCAGCGACGTCGCTGTCGCGTTCCTCCCTTTGGGCGCTTTAAAGCTATAATACTGCTCCGTTCGGAAATTGAGCAACAGGTCTGTCCCAAGTGATTTCGCCAAAAATTCCCGTCTCTAATCGCACCATCAAGCACACATGTTCACCGTGGTGTTGTTGTTGTTGTTTCATGCAAAATGCCACATTCCTGGCAATTTTCCGCCAAATTCTTGACTCTCCAAATAGAGCCATGACCATTCTTCAGGGTGTCTCATTGCACTTTAGCACCGTCGCTCGTCGATTCGTTTCTCTTAAAGCTCCCACTTTTGCCGGGCTCTTTTCATTCTTCTGAATAATTGAATTCGTTGAAACACAGCGCTCCTCATTTTTCAAAGGAATTTCCATTGCATATTACGATAAACCCTGCGAACTTTCGTCTGGAATTCTGCGCGCAAAGTTTCGCTTCATAAAATGAACCGGTTTTTAGTCTTTGTGCGGATACATTATGTTTGTAAGTAGATTCTACATGCCCTCCGAAAATTCTTAAAATTCTCCTCTGGCTTCTTTTATGTAACATTTCAATTCGTTCATTTACCCAGCGATTCGCTCTATTTAGCGCACCAGCAGCCTTTTTCTCCTCCATTGGGCAACACGGGTTCTTGTCAGCGGGCAATAATTAAATTGCCCAATCGAGGCGAAATTATCAGATCGATGTGCAATCATTAACTATTTTCAGAGAATACTCTATTTGCATTTGAAAATTTATAAATGTTTAAAGTGTTTGAAAGCTCACAAGGATTACAAAATATTTTAAACCACAAGACCAATACTTTCTAATATTAGGTGTAATATTTGCCACAACATATTGGAAGAGGTATTATGAATAATTATTATAAGCTTGTAAACAAAAATTTACTACAAAAAACTTATTTTAATTAAATTATAAATCAATCCTTTACTATACTATCTGTCTATCCCCAACTAACTCCGAACCCTTCTCTTTTACTGTGATCTATACCGCCTAAGTGTGCGGTGCCCTATGGCGGGTCGTTAGCACCACATGTAGGTAGGGAAAACACTTACGTGATGAGAACGGTGATCATTCATATGTATTTATATATGTATGAGTGAGGGTTATAACTCATTAATGGATTATTTGGTCCAATTATTCAATACAATACATAATGTATCGTTTAAAACATCAAAACTCTAGTTTTATATAATTTTTGAAATAAATTGAATTGATAATAGTTTAATTAAAATATTGACATCATCACATCTTTGGTGTGATATTTACCAGAAGCACCTTTTGTAATTAACGAGAAAATCAAAATATTTACAGACATAGCAAAATAGACACTAAATATAATATAAACAGCTACCCAATTATATTTGTTATGTTTGGCAAGAGAAATGATGAATTTATGTTTAAATTTGGTATCTTATACAAATATGTAGGAAACATATTGCTGATTTCAGAACCTTTTCTTTTATGAAAGTAATATTTAAATATAATTTTTAGAATTTATTTTACTATAAATTGTTAAATTGTTACAGAAAAAGTATATATTGTTACTAATATTTGTTCCATCAAAGACATATTTGAACTAGTATTTCTTTTAATAAGTTTCATAGAAACAGAAAACGTAAGTCGTACAGAAACTCATTTTTTCGTTTTTTGTGTTAACATTTTCAAAAACATATAAAGTCTTGTATAAAGCATGTTTGATTTGCATAATTTGCAACTTTAAATTATGTCATATTAGATTTGAAAAGACTTTTATTTCAAGCTGATTTATTAACCATTTAATAAAAAGTGTAAAAGTCCACTTAATTAATAAAATAAAATTGGGAAATCGGTTACTTTAACATTTTTGAATCACAATGCATATAAAACCACTGTGCAAAATACAATTACTTTTGTGTACCATTTGGTTAAATTATGCTTTTTGTGTATACCAAAAGAAGGTGTTCTCCAAAGCGTGATCCAACAAGGAACCGAGAAAGACAAAGCCAGGAAACATAATGGGAATTCCGTTTGATGTCGCTTCAGTGTGTGGATCCGACACCAAAAGAGGCCTGACTTTCGCTTCTTGTGACAGTGTCGAGAGATTGACAAAAGGATGGGCAGATAAGAGAAACGTAGAGTGTGGCGGCTCTGGTGTCGAATAGAAAAGGGGGATCGCAAATGATTAGGTCGGAAGGATGTCAACCGAAGTGATGACATTATTGTTCTTATCAAATAGCCACACACTTTTATCCATTTTTTGGTATTGTTGTTTTCGGCTCATTGTCAGGACTTGGCATATAAAAAACGGAAAAAGGGGGTGTGTAAAATTAACTTGCTAAAAAACTATTTGTTATTCTGTTATCAATGAAGTACCGATATCGGTTCATAAAGAAATAACATATGGCATCGTCAGTCAAAAACGCCCACTTCTATTTAGATATGAGAATACCCCCAAATATCAATGAAGGAATCATCAGACTAATTTGACTTTGCTTTTCATTATTCCAAAAATGAAGTTATTAATAGTAACCTTTAAATTGATCAGATTTTTGTATCGTAACAAAGCTATATAAAAGATTTTAAAAATTCATTCAATTACTGAACTCGAAACCATTTTATGACTTAAGTTAGATACACAAGGAAAAATCTTTCATTATCAAACTCAATAAAAATGAGGGACTAAACATGATATTTCACCTTAATAAAACTTTCAACGATTTAATCCATATTTCGCAAGTTCATCTATAAATCACTTAGTATGCAAATTTATAACTACTAGAAATAAGTAGGTTAAGCTTTTTCAGTTATTCTAAATAAAGTTCACCGGATGTGCTAGAAGAACGGAAAAGCTTATTGGGCTAATAAAATAGCACGCAAGTTATTTTGAGAAAATTATTTCACTAAATTTTTCATACTGATGTAATTACAAATTATTATGGTTTTAATTTAGTTCAATGAGAATAAGTGTCTTAGGTTTTTCTAATTAAGATGGAAAAGCAGAAATAGAACAGGAAAAAAATTAAATTATTAATTGAAATGAATTAAAATTAAATTTTATGCCTTTTTTAAATGCTTCAAAATAAAATAATTTGATTCATGGTATAATTTCCCAATTAATCAAAGGCGTTAAATAATGGAGAATATGATTGAAACTTTCATTAACCGTGCTTTCCATAAAAATACAATTTCTATAATTTCAATCATTTGTTAAGGACTTGGAACGAAATGGCTTTTACAAATCTTCAATTAACGTGGAAAATGCCATTTCAGAGAACATAATTACAAAATTATACTTGTAACTCGAAGCGGATGATGAATTAGTAACAGAGTCTTGAAATCCCAATTTGCTAATAAAAATTAAGTAATTAATTAAATTAGAATGCTTGGCCTAGAGTCACACAATATTGTGAACTACAAAACTAGGTGATCGCATTCGTGATAAGAAGCTCATAAAAGCAAGGCTCTGAATTTTATCGAAATAATAATGAGCCAGTACCTTTGTTGCCCATAAAAACTAATGCTGAATATGGAACGAAAAAGGGGGAGGCAGGCAGACTGTCTCATTTACATTGCAAGTGGAGAGCCACTCTATAGCTAAAGCACGCCACGTCATGGCCGTTTAATTCGGTAAATAACTGGTTATATTGTAAAAGTTTTAATCTTATCACCTTATCGCAGTGCAAACACCGGCTCTAGTTATTAATATCGTTAATATTTTTATTAGAAATTAAAACAAAAAGTGTACTACATTGAGCGGATATTTAGGGGGCGGTTAAATAGCCCAACAAATAACGTGAAAGTAGTTCTGTATAAAATAGGGTTAATACAGATAAAACCTTGGTATTATTTAACCCAGTACTGCCCAGGTTTTTTATTGATTTGAGAAAATTACCGTAGATAAAGATAATTTTCAGAAGCACAAATCCGAAAAAATTAAAAAAATGCAATAATTGTAGATTTTACAGCTTTTCAAAGTTCACGTGCCTTAAGGCATTCACAGGTCTTACGGCCATCTAATATCATAAACCAGACGCCTTTACCAAAAAAATTACACTCAACAGAATTGAATTAGTTTTATTGCAAAAGAAGCTCTCAAATTTACTAATAATGCTTATTTATAATTTTTTTAATAACGGTTTTCAAATTAAAAATATGTAAATTTAAAATTTTATTTCGTATGTTTCCTGTTCCATTTCCTCATTTTCATTATGGTGAAAACTAGACCATGTTGTCTCACAAAAATATCAAGTCACAATGAGCTGTGTTCGTTTTATTTGAATTTAAACCATCTCTTAAAACCATCAAAGCATTTGTTTAGACCTTTAAACTGTCCATTTTATAGTTCAAATTCCAATATAAAATTAAATTTCATTTAATTTTGCTCATTTCGAATACTCGAAATTTTTTTTATTTAAACTAATAGTATTTTTCAGGGAAAAATATTGTACTTATATTTTTAACTGATAATAGGTGTTTTGTCTTTAGCTCTCCTTTTCGTCATTTTTTTAAATAGGGTGAAGTTTTTCTTTCAGTTTTGGTGAAACATTTATTAAGATATGTTGATTTTCTTAGTGCCCCTGCTAATTTTGAATATAAAAGATTGTTTTCAATCTTTACTAGATGAACTGTGCACATTTTCGGCTGCTTCTATCAGCAGAAACATTCTTCTTAAAAACCAACATTTTAAATTTTTATTTTATTTAATTTTTTTTAAAGATTTATTAAAAGTGATCTAACGCATATCAATTTGATAGATAGTAACCCTATTGCCTTATAGTGCTTTAGAACTGCACACATTACAGTCAGGCTGAAGCGACACAGAAAGGGGGCAACAACTTTATGATCAGAATTCAGGAAGCGTGAAACCCGAGCAAAAGCGAAAGTTTCACTCTGAATGCTTAAACTAATAATAATAATAATTTTAAGAGCAATAAATTTTTCATAGTGAAGTAATTAAAGACGTTTGCAATTCCCCGACAAAACTTCTTTGCAAATGCGCTAGTCAACCAACTGCTGCTACTCCTGCTGCTGACGACCCGAAGATTCCATTTCTGGTTCGAATGAGCTGCTGATGACGGAGTGGAATCGGGTGTTTTATTGGAATTGAAAAATTTTATGAGTCCTCCTCCGACTACTTTTTCTTTCCGCACTTGAAGCACACTCTCTCCCAGACTTTACGACATGGATGGCTACCAGTAATTGAAAATTCTCCCTCTGCAGAAATTTGGCTCTTTAAGGACAGACACGTTCACATTCACACACAAACAGCAGTTGTTGAGTGCGGAAAATTGCAATCCCAAAACGTACTTCAGTCAGGGCTGCACAACTATTTGTAACAAGTGCCATTGTTATGAAGAAATTAGTTCAACGTTTTTTGCTTCAAATTTTACCATGGCTATGTTTGTTAAATATACAAAAAATAATTAAATATTTAAAGAGAATATATATTTATATTATAGTTAAGTATTTTAAGACAAAAACGTACACTTATTTTGGGCTTGAAATGATAGAAGAATTTATGTGACCTAATAATTTTATGGATCAGGTTTACTAAACAAAACGTAATTGTATATCACCAGCACAAATATGAAATCTGGTCGTTTTTCTCGATTGCCAGGATGTTATTATAATAAGCCCATTTAAGGAATAAAAACTCGTTCAATAGTTATACAACTAGGTTGATAAGAGGATTTATTTAATACAAAGGTATTTTAAAATCACGAGTGTATGGAGTATTCTATAGAAGTCCCGAGTGTTAAATAATGCAAACATGGTCGTTACACAAAATTTATACATTTTAAAATAAATTAACCCAAAAATTTTTAAAAAATCATAAAAGAAATATATGTTGCTCTGTTCCACACCAATTACCTGCCTTTGTTGCTTATAAATATTTCTGTCTAACTGTGTGATGTTTTTGTTTTTATTTTAATGCAAAATGATAAATTGATGAATTTACAAATTTAAAAATCCATTACCGTAATCTGAAAGGGTCGGAGAATCCATGAAATTAAACTATGAAATAATATTCATTTGTAACAGTTAAAAAAATCTTTTTTGTCGATTTCTTTTCCAATAAATTATTACAATTTTGATTTTTATATATTGCTTAATTAAAAACGATCTATTAAAATGTATTGTATTGTATTGTACTATTGGACCAAACAACCCATGACTGAGTTATAGCCCTCACTCATATATATAAATACATATGAATGATCACCGGACCGTTGCCCCATCGTGATTCCTTGGAGTGATGGGTGCCGCCCATCGCCTCCTCCTCACGTAGGCGTTTTCACTATCTACTTTTGTTTTAAGGGAGGTGGATAGGATATATGTGCAAACGACCCGCCATTTGGCACCGCTCACGAGGGCAGTATAGGTCAAACACAGTATAAGGTATGGGTTTAGAGTTAGATTGGGATAGATTGTTAGTAAGGTAAAGGATCAGTTTATAATGAAGTTAGTGTTAGGTTTTGTAATATTTATTTGAAGGTTTAAATGTACTACTTATTTATAAAACTTCTAACATTTCAATATTTCTTTCCCTCACCTGAACTTCAAAACAATCTAAAAAATATGTTTACTGTTGACACTATCCACTTTAGTTTAGTTCTTACAACAATTATACGCATTCATACCAGACATTGATTACTGTGTTCAGTGATGTAAAAAATGATTGATTTAAAATTTATACAGCTTGTAAGCCCTTTCTATTGGCAAAATTACATAATTCATTTGGCGACATTTGGCAAAGTATAATACTTAATTATTATAATCAAATAATTAATTAGTTATAATAATTTATAATAAATTTATAAATTATAGCTTAGCTTCAATAAAGTAGGTGAGGCATTCCCTCCTGCGTTAAAATACGAATTTCCAGATCCAACACAATCTACACTCAAGGTACGTCGGTCATCATCATCCCAATTTAAGTGGGCTCCAACAAAAGCAACGATATCCAGAATTGATCCGTCATACACTCTCCGATCTTAGAAAAGAATTATCCATCCTTTACCCACATAACTGTCAATAATTACACAATTAGAATTTAAAATAAACAGTTAAATTATACAGTAATGCATTCAAATATATCCCACTATACTAAATTACATTGTAAATATTATATTATACTACACTACACCAGGGGTCCCTAATCTGTGCACCACGGCACGCCCGCCTTGGTAAGTATATAGTGGCGTCGCGAGTCTCCTCGTAGTAGAAGAATCCCAGGCATAGCGGAGGATCTTAATTACTATTGGCAAGATTTGGCCCATATGACAAAATTTTTACCTGTGTTATGGAGCCCCTGCACTACACCATATTATACCACCCTATATTATAAAACCGGACCAAACAATCCATCAACGAATTTTTGTCCTCTCTCCCATGTGAAAATCAATGAGTCATAAGAGGTCCAATATACCATTCTTGGGGTGAAGGATATCATCTCCTCCGTTCACTGTCGCCCTCAATA